>BLSH010516139.1:505736-518478 GCA_018402905.1 Glandirana rugosa | reverse complement strand
TTTGTAGACATTTCAGACACACAGTGAAATTTATATTGGCCCTGATTGACTTGTAGACAAGACGTTTGTAGACATTTCAGACACACAGTGAAATTTATATTAGTTAGTCCCGGTTATATTTAAAGTGACACACAGACTTTACAGATGTTTGCAGAACAGTAGTTCAGTTAGTCCCGGTTATATTTAAAGTGACACACAGACTTTACAGATGTTTGCAGAACAGATGTTCAGTTAGTCCCGGTTATATTTAAAGTGACACACAGACTTTACAGATGTTTGCAGAACAGTAGTTCAGTTAGTTCTGGTTACATTTAAAGTGACACACAGACTTTACAGATGTTTGCAGAACAGTAGTTCAGTTAGTCCCGGTTTTATTTAAAGTGACACACACATTTTCCAGATGTTTGCAGAACAGTGATATGGGTTCTCCCGGCTTCTTTATACTTTTTTGACACAGTTTGAAGATGATTTTAGAACAGTTATATGGCTTCTACCGTTAATTAATACTTTTCAGACCCAGTTTGAAGATGGTCCACATCCACCCCCATTTTTGCTTATTTTATGTTTTTATTTTTTTTTAATATTTAAAGTTATTTCCCTGTCCCCATTTCTTTGTAGGTCACTTGTCCCACCCTTACCCCCATGTCCTTCCTTTTGCAGACCTCTAGGACTTTCCAGGACTATTTTACAGCCATTTTTGTGCCTAAAAGTTCGGGTCCCCATTGATTTCAATGGGGTTCGGGGTCCGGGACAAAGTTCGGGTTCTGTCCGGACCCGAACCCGGAATTTGTCCCGAAGTTCGGCCGAACCAGCAGAACCCGGACTTCTAGAAGTTCGCTCAACTCTACCAATAACCCATTTCCCTATTTTTTCTTTTTATAGGCTATGGGTACCTTTTTGTGACAGGTACTTGCCCCACTTCCTCATTTTTTGACAAATAATTACAATATAATGGCAATAATTACATCAACTTACCTCCTCCCAAGCCCGAAACCTCCTGGAACATGCCACATGTCCCAGGAGGCTGCAGGACCAGTCGCATAGTGCTGTCATGCCTCATGCAAACATAGTAGGGAGCTGGCTGTGAGACTTCAGTAATTTTCAGCCAGCTCCCATATCTAAGATGGCAGTGCCAGAGGGTTTAAACCTTGTGAACAATTGGCTCTGGTGAAGATAGCCTTGGACTCCATGGTCTGGTAATGCCTGTTTATTAAATGTCAGCAGCTATAGTATTTGTACCTGCTGACATATATATATATATTTTTTTAAACAGAGAGGTTATTATTACAGGTACTTAGATAGTGCCGTCAATTTTTGCAGCATATATGTTGTACATTCACATCAGTCTCTTATCTATCTATCTATCTATCTATCTATCTATCTATCTATCTATCTATCTATCTATCTATCTATCTATCTATCTATCTATCTATCTATCTCAGGAAGCAAAGTGCACTATATTAAAAGAGCCAATCATAATTTATCTATCTTATCACTACAGGGCAATTAGTTATATATTCGTGTGGTAATAGTCATTGTACTTTGCCAGATATTAAAGTGGAAGTAAGGACTATGCAACAACATACCTGTTAGATGCTGCTTCTCCGTAGCTTTGGTATGCCTATAAACATTCTCTACCAAATTACCACCTTAATACATTAAGTTTTGGCTTGTCTATGTATCTTTGCCAGCTGGCAACACTGAATCCCACAGTGCAGTGACGTCACTTGCTGGCATTCATAACTCCAGGGCATTTTTGACCATCAAAGCGTTTAAGTCCACCAGCCACAACAACATCAGAGAAATTTACATAGAGCCGAAGTTTGTGGTGATACGACTGCAAAGAAAAAAATGTATTAGGTGATTTAGTAGAAAATATCTACAGGGAGTGTCAAAGCAAGGGGGAGGCAACATTTAATGTAAGTATCTTGTTATGTATGCTTTCCTTCCACTTTAAGTGCAATCTTTAGCTGTAAAACTCCAAAACCCACTGTATTTGTTCATTCCAAAACAAAATGTTCTATGCTCTGAGTTACTGTACACGAATCATCTTTAATAACCATGAGGCCTTTAGTTTATTTTTGTAAAGCAGCTCTCCAGAGAAATGGTTAGATCACAAATTTCAAGACTCACCCAATGGTTTGGCTGCAAACTAACACAGCAGATGTCCGTTGTGATGCTGTATATAGGGAATGCATTAAGAATAATTTGAATGTGAGCTATTCCAAGTCCTGGGTTTTAACATCTCTCTTTAATTATGGTTACCCATGTTTCACATTTAGGTTAAAAAGAAACGTTTACTCTGAATTTTATTGTGACTATATGAAACCAAAAATAAAAAAAAATGAATACTGCAGGAAATTGTGTTTTGGTTTTCTAGCTGGGATCTGGCCAAAAGTATTCATGAATTTGCTGCGTGCAGATGGTACTAGCTTTTCCTATAAAGTTTATCCCTGTATTATACTCAGATTACTTACATAAATATGTAGTAATATATATTGTATATATATTGTCAAAGGTATTGGGACGCCTGCCTTTATACACACATGAACTTTAATGGCACCCCAGTCTTAGTCCGTAGGGTTCAATATTGAGTTGGTCCACCCTTTGCAGCTATAGCAGCTTCAACTCTTCTGGGAAGGCTGTCCACAAGGTTTAGGAGTGTGTCTATGGGAATGTTTGACCATTCTTCCAATAGCACATTTGTGAGGTCAGGCACTGATGTTGGGCAAGAAGGCCTGGCTCGCAGTCTCGGCTCTAATTCTTCTATTGGTGTTCTTTCAGGTTGAGGTCAGGACTGTGCATGCCAGGTCAAGTTTCTCCACCCCAAACTTGCTCATCCTTGTCTTTATGGACCTTGTTTTGTGCACTGGTGCGCAGTCATGTTGGAACAGGAAGGGACCATCCCCAAACTCTTCCCACAAAGTTGGAAGCATGAAATTGTCCAAAATGTCTTGGTATGCTGACACTTTAAGAGTTCCCTTCACTGGAACTAAGGGGCCAAGCCCAACCCCTGAAAAAAACCCTACACCATAATCCCCCCTCCACCAAATGATTTGGACCAGTATACAAGCAAGGTCCATAAAGGCATGGATGAGTGAATTTGGAGTGGAGGAACAAAGACTGGCCTGTCAGAGTCCTGAACTCAACCCAATAGAACAACTTTGGGAAGAATTAGTGTGGAGACGGCAAGCCAGACCTTCTCATCCAACATCAGTTCCTGACCTCACAAATGCGCTTCTGGAAGAAAGGTCAAACATTCCCATAGACACACTCCTAAACCTTGTGGACAGCCTTCCCAGAAGAGTCGAAGCTGTTATAGCTGCAAAGGGTGGGCCAACTTAATATTGAACCCTACGGACTGATACTGGGATGCCATTAAAGTTCATGTGCGTGTAAATGCAGGCATCCCAGTACTTTTGACAATATAGTGTGTGTATACATATATATCTATATATATATCTATATATATATAGATATATATATATATACACAGTATCTCACAAAAGTGAGTACACCCCTCACATTTTTGTAAATATTTTATTATATCTTTTCATGTGACAACACTGAAGAAATTACACTTTACTACAATGTAAAGTAATGAGTGTATAGCTTGTATAACAGTGTAAATGTGCTGTCCCCTCAAAATAACTCAACACACAGCTATTAATGTCTAAACCACTGGCAACAAAAGTGAGTACACCCCTAATAAAAATGTCCAAATTGGGCCTAAAGTGTCAATATTTTGTGTGGCGACCATTATTTTCCAGTACTGCCTTAACCCTCTTGGGCATGGAGTTCACCAGAGTTTCACAGGTTGCGACTGGAGTCCTCTTCCACTCCTCCATGATAACATTATGGAGCTGGTGGATGTTAGAGACCTTGCACTCCTCCACTTCTGTTTGAGGATGCCTCACAGATGCTCAATAGGGTTTAGGTCTGGAGACAAGCTTGGCCAGTCCATCACCTTTACCCACAGCTTCTTTAGAAAGGCAGTGGTCGTCTTGGAGGTGTGTTTGAGGTCGTTATCATGTTGGAATACTGCCCTGCGGCCCAGTCTCCGAAGGGAGGGGATCATGCTCTGTTCAGTATGTCGATCAGAACACACAATCCGAGACTCCATCTGGAATGCCTGTGCACAGGCACGCTCGTAAGCGCACGTGCACGCAGCAGGTGCGCACATGGGTGTGCACATGGGTGCGCATGCGGCAGGTGTGCACCGTCACTGGCGCCAGACAGCCTATTTGAATAGACAGCACCAGGAAGCAAGTGCTGTCCATTCTACAACATTCCTGTGTCCCGTGGCTATCTGTTCTTGAGTATTTTTGTTACCTGTGACCCGGCTTGAACTTTACCTTGCTTGAACTCTACCTGCACCGACCCCCAGCTTGCCTATGACCATTCTTCTGCCTGATCCCTTGTACCTCTGCTGCCTGCCTCTTAACGAACCTGCTTGTACCTGACTACCCGCCTACCTGCTCCTTCTGTACCGCACTGCCCGCCTGTTACTGACCCGGCCTGTACCACTATTCTTCAGTCTTGCACGAGCCACTGAAGGACCTTCACATCACCATCAGTGACCAGTCCAGCCCTCGTGCCCCCCCTTTGCTCTAGAACTCCCTGTTTGCTCTATCAGGGGTTCCTGAACCAGGGCCGTAAGAGAGGTTGCCCACTGCATAAGCCAGACTCTACCATCAGGTACGTGACAATGGCACAGTACATGTTGGCATTCATGGTTCCCTCAATGAACTGTAGCTCCCCAGTGCCAGCAGCACTCATGCAGCCCCAGACCATGACACTCCCACAACCATGCTTGACTGTAGACAAGACACACTTGTCTTTGTACTCCTCACCTGGTTGCTACCACACACCCTTGACACCATCTGAACCAAATAAGTTTATCTTAGTCTCATTAGACCACAGGACATGGTTCCAGTAATCCATGTAGTTAGTCTGCTTGTCTTCAGCGAACTGTTTGTGGGCTTTCTTGTGCATCATCTTTAGAAGAGGCTTCCTTTTGGGACTACAGCCATGCAGACCAATTTGATGCAGTGTGCGGCGTATGGTCTGAGAAGTTCCCAAAGACAACCTCTGGATATGACGCTGAGCATGTGTACTCAATGTGCAAAAACCTGCAGAAAATGTCTTTTAAAACACATCTTCACAACCACTCCTCTGATCTCCCTTCTGTTGCAGAGGTGCATCCTCTGGTAGAATCTTCACATCTGAAACATTTCTGGGTGTGTTGGATACCTGGTCCCACACTGAGCACTGTGGTTCTATCTGCATAGCCACCCCTGCACAGTACTTCCAAGGCATCTAATAGTCTAACACACAGAGAGCAGGGATCAAAGGAACAGGTGGTGGGATAAGTAATTATTTATAATCATAATAACCGTTGCAGGGCACAGTTTCTTTTTTGTGGAAACAGTTGTTTAAAAAGACTTCTTAGATAAAGCATTTCACATATTACGCATTAAGCATTTCACTAGTTTTGTCTAAACCTCCAGTGTTTTGACTGTCTTTAAAAAAATGAAATTCACTCTGGATGTGGTCATGTTGAGTTTTTGGCACCATCTAAGCATTAGTAGTATGGACACTTTTGTAGACGCTTCAATTCAAGTTTTTGCAAAAAATGTTCAGGATTTATATAATAGGCAAAAAAAATCTGCTGTTTTTCTCTCTTCTGACTGCTCAGCAATGACAGAATGAATGTAAAAAGGAAAACCAAACTCTGCAGTGCCTCAGTTTGCCCTGCAACATGATCATGTTTTCTCTGATTTTGCTCAACATCATGGTTCCCAACTGTCCCTGGTTTCGAGGGACTGTCCCTCTGTCCCTCTTTTGTCCTCATTTGTCCCTCATTTTGGTCTGATCTATATACTTGTATATAAAATGCACTTTTTAACTTTCAAAAAGTATTTCCCAGTGCTAAACCTTTCATCCAATTTCTAAATTTCTGCATTTGTTAATTTCAAAAGCCAGTATACAGTAAAAGGAATAGTGGTGGTAAAAAAGAGGCACTTGTGGATTTAACTAATCATTTTTTGTATAACTCTCCTTTAACTCTGACTTGCTGTCGGAGGGAGGTCGGCTCCCTTGTGTGAATCGCCGTAGCTGTATGGCGCTCGCGTCCGCGGGTAGGGGGCGCACGCCCCCACCGTGCCTGTGGTGATCGGATTAGTTACAGAACCAATCAATCTACAGGTCCAGACCAATGATTGATCAGTTCTGTAACTAATCCGATCACAGAGGGCATTGTGGGGGCTACGCAGCCATGGCGATTCACGCAGGGGAGCCGACCTGCCGCGGTCAAATGGCGGCTGGTCAGCAAGTGGTTAAAGGAGAGTTATACAAAAAATTATTTTTATGATTTACTGAACCAATCAGGCAGAGGAAGTGTTGTAATCTCCCCTCGTGGAGCCCTTTTCAGTTCCAGCAAGTGAGGAGAAGATGTCTCAGTGAGTACACCAAGCGCTACACTAACACCAGCACACAAAGGCACACAATTAACCCCTTGATCACCCTCTGATCGCCCCCACCCCCCAGTTAACCCCTTCACTTCCTGCCACTGTGTCACCAATAGCAGTTTTCACATTTTTCCCTGATCACTGTATTGGTGTCACTTGTGACACTAAATAGCATTAGGGTAGTTAGAGGTAGGCCCAGGTAGGTTTAGGGTACCCCCATGTACCCCATAATAAAGGTTTAACCCCTTGATCACCCCCCAGTCAACCCATTCACACCCTGTCACCAGTGTCACTAGTATAGTGTACAAATCTGTTTCTGATCGCTGTATTAGTGTCACGGGTGACGCTAGTTAGCTAGGTAATTTTTTTTACAGAGTCAGGGTACCCACCGTATATACCTAATAAACATTTTAACCCCTTGACCACACCCAGTTAACCCTTTCACCCCCTGTCACCGGTGATCACCGTATTAGTGTCACAGGTGGCGGTAGTTAGCTAGGCAGTTTTGTTATAGCATCAGGGTACCCACCGTATATATCTAATAAAGGTTTTAACCCCCTGATCACCCGGTGGGTTACATCAGTTAGGTTTTAGCATGGGTTAGGGTCAGCGTAAATACCAGGCAGGGTCAGATTAGTGCAGGTACTCTAACACGCACACACACACTAGATAGATACCTTACTAGTATACTGTCTGAACGGAACAATATCTTTGATCTGATCAGAACTATATTAGCGTCATCAGTAGTTTAGTGTTCCAAAAAATGTGGCGTTAGCAAGATCAGCCCAGATACCTGCTAGCACCTGCGTTTAGCTCCTCCGCCCAGTGCACCCAAGTGCAGTATCAATAGATCACTGTCACTTACAAAATACAACACACATAACTGCAGTGTTCGCAGAGTCACGCGTTAATTTTTTTGTAGTGATTGAAGCAGGCTCTGACAACCAGGTGCTCTTTTACCTGTGAGTCACACAAGTGTACCTATAAATTTAGAAGCCAAAATGTCCTAACAGACGTACACTAGTGAAGAGGCCTACACGTTGCTGAGCATGACAGATGAGAGCGATGGGGAAGTTCCACTGTGAGATTCAGGCTCAGTGTAAGAACCTGCAGAGCTCAGCAGCACCCTGACAGATAGCTCTGATGATGGAGTAGTGGTGCCTGCTAAGGTCAGCCATACCCAACCCCATCTGTTACTGAGGTGCAAGAACCGCAGGGCTCTCATATGGAGCAGTACTAATGCCGCTCATCCTTCTTGTGAACTGGTCATAAACAAACCAGCACTGCAGTAGCACTTGGTGATGCGGCGAGTCCCATAAGTGCAGTTCAAGCTGGTGCAGGGGCTAGCACAAGTAGTTTCCCGCAGCCAACAAGAAGACAAAGACAGACCCATAGAGCCCATAGTGCCCTTCCCGCTGCATTTGTCAACCCTGATTGACAACCCACCTCCACCACTTCTGCAGCGCCCATACTTCCCCCATTCACTGGCCAACCCGGAATTCAGGTGTAAACAGTTGATTTTACGGGCCCTGCCCTTTATTTGTTGTTTTTCATGGAAGATGTCTATAGATCTATTGTGGACCAAAGCAAATTTTATGCTGGTCAATTTATCGCCGCTAATTCCCATTTGACACTTGCCAGAGAATGGAAACCTATTACGGTTTCCGAATATAAGACCTTTCTGAGCCTTTCCTTCCTCATGGAATAACTAAAAAAAGGGAGTTGCGGTTATATTGGTCCACTGACCCAATTCACCATATGCCTGTTTTCTCTACTTCCATGGCCAGGACTAGATATGAGCAGATCTTGCGGTTTATGCACTTCAGCGACAATGACCTCTGTCATCCTTGGGGTGACCCTGAATACAATCGGCTCCACCAAATTCCGCCCCCTCGTAAACCACTTCAACCAACAATTCACAGCCTTGTGTATTCCTGATCAAGTTGCCTGCGTAGACGAGTCCCTGTTTACATTTTCTGGCTGTCTTGCTTTCAAACAGTTTCTCCCCAGCAAGCGTGCCAGATATGGGGTCAAGATGTATACGCTCTGTGACAGGGCCACAGGCTATACATATAGTTTTATGGTTTATGAGGGAAAAGGCTGTCACATGGATCCCCCCAACTGCCCAGACTACATAGGGAGCGCTGAAAAGATTGTTTGGGAGTTTGGTATCACCCTTATTTGGAAAGGGGTACCACTTGTATGTGGACAATTATTATATGAGCGTGCTACTTTTTAGTCACTTATTTGATCATGTAATTGGCGCATGAGGCACCATGCGATCTAATCACCGGGGCTTCCCCCAACGGCTTGTAGAATCCCAACTTAGACGGGGGAGAGAACCTGCTTGAAAAGTAATAATTTGCTTGCAGTGAAGTGGGACAACCAGAATGTTTTCATTTTGTCCTCCCTGCACGCAGACACGGCAGTCCAAATTACAATGGTGACTGGTGTTGTTGAGAAGCCCCTCCACAAATATAACCTTAATATGGGAGGGGTAGACTTCAATGACCAGTTGTTGGCACCGTACTTAATCGCCCATAAGGCCAGACGCTGGTACAAAAAAGTGTCTGTATACCTTTTTCAACTGGCTCTGCTGAATGCTTATGTGCTATACAAGGCGTCAGGAGGGACTCGATCCTTCCTTATATTCCAGGAAGAGATTGTCACAGACCTTCTGTTTCCAGACAGTGCTGTACCCCAACATCCCAATCCAAATGCAGTGAGCCGGCTGCTTGAGAGGCACTTCTCAGAAGTCCTCCGTGGTACCTCAGGCCAAAGAACAGCTAAAAAAAGACTGCAGACGATGCAAATATAGGCATGACACCGGCTCTTATTGTCCCTCTGTTCTGGCCAACCTGGTCTCTGCATCAATGAATGTTTCCTTCGCTACCACACACTGGTGGAGTATTAGCGTAAGATACAGCTCTGCACAGTGTTAGGGCACACTAATACATGGTCTCGGAAGATGAGATGACCACATTTACAGTTAAAATAAAAGTGCAAAAAAATAAATAAATAAATAAAAAGCTCCCAAAAAATAAATTAAAAAAACAAAAATAGTTCTGGTTTTCTTGTTCTTGTCTCTCTATAGGTGGTATAGTTGCCATTTTCTTGTTCTTCTTTCTCTATTGCTATTGTTGTAATTTTCTTGTTCTTCTCTCTCTATTGTTCTCACGCTATTGTTCTGCTCTGTTTTTTATGCTCAACTGCAATGTTTTATTGTTACTATGTTTTATCATTTTTTTGCAGGTAATGTGATTCCTTTATACTTTATTGTTTACTGTGTTTTATTGTTAACCATTATTTGCATTGCAGGTACGCCATTCAGCTGCATCACTGATTTCTTTATCTTGACAGCAACAGCGTTTGCTCCCATGTTACGTAAATCAGTGACTCCAGAGCTGTAGGAGGCGATTTCACCATCACAGTTAAAAAAAGAGCATATATGCCGAAACATAGGGGCAGGGGTGGACATAGAGGCGTATTGCATATATTTTTAGAACGGTGTATGTATGCTCATCATTAAAAAGTGGGTGGATGCAGAGCGATTTTCTAATAGTGAGCATACCACTGATTGATCGATTCTCTTTTTTCGTTCATAGGCTGCATGAAAAAAAGAACATTACAATATATGCCCAACAAGAGCCAGTGACGTACTGGTATGTTGCTGGACTTTGAGTGGTTATATCAGAATGATGGCTGCAGGTCTAGGTATCATCTTGGTATCATTCTTTTAAGGCGGCGGTTGGCTTTCATGTAAAAGCAATCCTAGCGGCCAATTAGCCGCTAGACTGCTTTTACAAGCAGTGAGAAGGAATGCCCCCTCCTGCCATCTTTCATAGTTTTCTCAGGCTCTTCTGTCCCACTGGGGAACCCGAGAATACAGCCGGTGGTACCGCCAGCTGACCATAGGCCTAATGAAAGACTAGAATGGCTCCAATTATCTCTATGGTCTAAGAAACCGGAAGCTACAAAAATTTCATGACTTTGGTTTCGCCGAATATAAACAGTGCCATTGGGAAATTGGATAAGCATCTTATCACACCGATCTTGGTGTGGTCAGATGCTTTAAAGGCTAATGAGAAATCTAGAATATAATAGACCCCAAATTTTTCAAAAAAGAGTACCTGTCACTATATATTGCTATCATAGGGGATATTTAAATTCCCTGTGATAACAATAAAAAAAAATGAAAAGGACAGTGTAAAAATAAAATAAAAAGCAAAATGAATAATTAAAAAAGTAAAATAAATAATATAGCACCCCTGTCCCCCTGTGCATGCACGCAAAGTTGAACACAAGTGTCGGTCTCATGTCGTATGTAAACCGCAATTGCACCATGCATATGAGGTATCACCACGAACGTCAGATTGAGGGCAGTAATTCTAGCAGTGGACCACCTCTGTAAATCTAAAGTGGTAACCTGTAAAGGCTTTTAAAAATGTATATCGTTTGTCGCTTGTGTGCGTAATTTTAAAGCATATTGTGTTTGTATCTATGTACTTGGCATAAGATCATCTTTAATATTTCACCAAACATTTGGGCAATATAGTGTGTTTTTGTGTATTAAAATTCAAAAAAGTGTTTTTTCCCCTCAAAAAATTGCATTGGAAAAATCGCTGCTCACATACTTTGTGAAAAAAAAACACCCACCATTTTAATCTGTAGGGCCTCTGCTTTAAAAAAAGATATAATGTTTGTGGGTTCAAAGTAATTTTCTAGCAAAAAAAATATTTTTTCATGTAAACAAAAAGTGTCAGAAAGGACTTGGTGGTTCAAGTGGTTAGAAGAGTGGGTGATGTTTGGCATAAAATGCCAGGACAGTTCAAACCCCTCCAAATGACCCCTTTTGTAAATTAGTCATCCCAAGCTATTTGTTGAGAGCCGTGTTGAGTCCATGGAATATTTTATATTTTTCCACAAGTTTCAGGAAAATTACATTTTTTTTCCACAAAGTTGTCACTAAATGATACATTGCTCGAACATGCCATAGGTATATGTGGAATTACACCCCAAAATACATTCTTTTGCTTCTCCTGAGTATGGTTATACCACATGCCTATGACCTTTTGAGAGGCTATCTGCGTACAGGACCCGGAAAACCAATCACCGCCTTCAGGATTTCTAAGGACGTAAAATGGTGATTTCACTTCCTCTCTACCTAATACAGTTTCAGAGGCCCTGAAATGTCAAGATAGAATAACCCCCCCCCCCCAAATGACCCCATTTTGGAAAGTAGACATCCCAAGCTATTTCCTGAGAGGCATGTTGAGTCCATGGAATATTTTATATTTTGTCACAAGTTTCGGGAAAATTGCCTTTTTTTTGCACAAAGCTGCCAATGAAATGATATATTGCTCAAACATGCCATGGGTATATGTGAAATTACACCCCAAAATACATTCTGCTGCTTCTCCTGAGCACGGAGATACCACATGTGTGAGACTTTTTGGGAGCCTAGGTGCGTACAGGACCCCAAATCCAATCACCGCCTTCAGGCTTTCTAAGGGCGTAAAATGGGGATTTTACTCCTCCCTACCTATCACAGTTTCGGAGGTCCCGAAATGTCAAGATAGCACAAAACCCCCCTAAATTACCCCATTTTGGAAAGTAGACACCCCAAGGTATTTTCTAAGAGGCATGGTGAGTATTTTGCAGCTCTCATTTGTTTTGGAAAATGAAGAAAGAAAAGGAAAATGTATTTTTTTTCTTTTTTCAATTTTCAAAACCTTGTGACATTTGTGACAAAAAGTGAGATCTGCAAAATACTCAACATGCCTCTCAGCAAATAGCTTGGAGTGTCTACTTTACAAAATTGGTTCATGGGGGGGGGGGGGGGGGTTGTGCTATCTGGGCATTTCATGGACTCCAAAACTGTTACAGGTAGTGAGAAGTGGAATCAAAAATTTACATCCTTAGAAAGCCTGACAATGGTGCTTGGTTTTCGGGGTCCTCTGAGTGGCTAGACTGCCAAAAAGTCTCACACGTGGTATCTCAGTAGAAACAGCAAAATGTATTTTGGGGTGTAATTTCACATACCCATGGCATGTTTGAGCAATATATAATTTAGTGACAACTTTGTGAAAAAAATAAATAAAAATGTCGTAATTTTCCTGAAACTTGTGGCAAAATATAAAATATTCCATGGACTCAACATGCCTCTCAGCAAATACCTTGGGGTGTCTACTTTCCAAGATCTAGAACCTTTCATCTGTGGGGTTCCATAAACGACTCTCCGTACAACTCAGGTACCTTATAAAATATAAAAC
>BLSH010516139.1:438109-451732 GCA_018402905.1 Glandirana rugosa | reverse complement strand
TTCTTTGTAAGGGATATCTTGAACCTTTACTAAAATCATAGGGAATGTTTCTTCCAGCCGCATAGAGAGCCATATTATTGTTCTAAAATCATCTCCAAGTTCTATAGGGAATGTTTCTTCCAGCCGCATTGAGAGCCATATTATTGTTCTAAAATCATCTCCAAGTTCTATAGGGAAAGTTTCTTCCAGCTGTTGCTTAGAGGGACAGATTATTGTTCTAAAATCATCTCCTAGTTCTATAGGGAGAGGTTCCTGCTGTTGCTTAAAGGGACAGATTATTGTTTCTTGCACAAAATTAAAAAGTGCATCTACATTGCTGGTTTAAAAAAAAAAAAAATTCTAAAAACTACATTTGCGGCCAGCGGTGCATTTCTTGCACAAAAATAAAAAAAATGTCTACATTGCTGCTTTAAAAAAAAAATTCCAAAAACTACATTTGCGGCCAGCGGTGCATTCCTCCTCCTCCAACGCCACTTTCACCGCCTCCTCAACCTCCACATCCACCTCCATTTTTGATTTTTTATGTGATTTTAGCTTAAAAATTATTTTACGTTATTTCCCTATCCCCATTTCTTTGTAGGGCACTTGTCCGACTCTTATCCCCATTTTCCTTCCTTTTGCAGACCTCTAGGACTTGCCAGGACTTTGTTACAGCCTTTTTTGTGCCTAAAAGTTGGGTCCCCATTGATTTCAATGGGGTTTGGACTCCGGGACAAAGTTCGGGTCAAGTCCGGTCCCGAACCCGGACTTTTTCCTGAAGTTCGGCGGAACCTGCAGAACCCGAACTTCCAGAGGTTCGATCAACTCTACTCAACATGCCTCTCAGAAAATTCCTTGGGGTGTCTACTTTCCAAAATGGGTTCATTTGGAGGGGGTTTTGTACTATCTGGGCATTTCATGGCCTCCACAACTGTGATAGGTAGTGTGGGATGAAGGCATACATTTTTGCTCTTAGAAATGCTGAAGACAGTTTTCGGGTCCCGTACGCGGATAGGCTGCCAAAAAGTCTCACATATGCGGTTTCCCCGTACTCAGGAGAAGCAGCAGAATGTATTTTTGGGTGTAATTCCACACATACCCATGGCATGTGTGAGCAATATATAATTTCAGTAACAACTTTGTGTAATTTTTTTTTGTCATTCATCAATCACTTATGACAAAAAATTAAAATATTCACTGTGCTCAACATGCCTCTCAGCAAATTCCTTGGGGTGTCTAGTTTCCAAAATGGGGCACTTTGGGGGGGGGGGGGAGTCGTACTGACCCTCCATTATAGCACCTCAGGAAATGAGATAGGCAGTCATAAAATAAAAGCTGCGTAATTTCCAGAAAATGTACCCTAGTTTGTAGACGCTATAACTTTTGCGCAAACCAATAAATATACACTAATTGACTTTTTTTTAAAAATGTATAACTAAAATTTAGTTTATTGTATTTTTGTAAAAACATAAAGTTGAAAATATCATTTTTTTTTCTAAATTTTTGTTCTTTTTACGTTTATATCGCAAAAAATAAAAAGTGCAGAGGTGAACAAATACCACCAAAAGAAAGCTCTATTTGTGGGAAAAAAGAGCGCTAATTTTGTTTGGGTACAGCATTGCATGACCGTGCAATTACCAGTTAAAGCGGCACAGTGCCAAATTGAAAAAAGTGCTGCGGTCCTAAAGCTGGAAATTTCCTTTGCTGAAGTGTTTAACAAAATAGGCAATTGGCTGAATGATGAGACAGGGAGTAAATGTAACTTGCAGTTTGCTAAAAAATAAAAACAAGTGCAAAGTTAGAAGCACTAATGCAAATCAGGTTCAGGATGGCAAACAGCGTGCATACACTGAACAGCCACACATAACTTCTTTCTGTGCCCATAAGTGCCACCTCAGTGCCCATCAGTGTCCTTTCTCAGTGCCCATAAGTGCCACCTCAGCACCCATCAGTGTAGTTTATCAGTGCCCATAAGTGCCACCTCAGAGCCCATAAGTGCCCCTCAGTGCCGAATCAGTGTCCATAAGTGCAGCCTCCTCAGTGCCTTCTCAGTGCCCATAAGTGCCACCTCAGTGCCCATAAGTGCCGACTTAGTGCCCATAAGTTCCACCTTAGTGCCCCTAAGTGTCGCCTCAGTGCCCATCAGTGCCCATAAGTGTAACCTCAGTGCCCATCAGTGCAGTTTATCAGTGCCCATAAGTGCCACCTCAGTGCCCATCAGTGTAGTTTATTAGTGCCCGTCAGTGTCCTTTCTCAGTGCCCATAAGTGCCACCTCAGCACCCATCAGTGTAGTTTATCAGTGCCAATAAGTGCCAACTCAGTGCCCATAAGTGCCACCTCAGTGCCCATCAGTGTAGTTTATCAGTGCCCACACATGCCACCTTAGCGTCAATACGTGCCACCTCAGTGCCCATAAATGCCACCTCAGTGCCCATAAGTGCCACCTCAAAGCCCATAAGTGCCGACTTAGTGCCCATAAGTTCCACCTTAGTGCCCCTAAGTGCCGACTCAGTGCCCATAAGTGCAGCCTCATCAGTGCTGCCTCAGTGCTGTCTTATCAGTGCCCATAAGTTCTACCTCAGTACCCATCGGTGCAGCTTATCAGTGCCCATAAGTGCAGCCTCATCAGTGCCATCTCAGTGCCCATCAGTGCTGCCTTATAAGTGCCACCTCAGTGCCCATCAGTGCAGTTTATTAGTGCCCATCAGTGCTGTTTTATCAGTGCCCATAAGTGCAACCTCAGTGCCCGTCAGTGTCCTTTCTCAGTGCCCATAAGTGCCACCTCAGCACCCATCAGTGTAGTTTATCAGTGCTCATTGGTGCCGCCAAAGAGCCCATAAGTGCCGCCTCAGTGCACATCAGTGTAATTTATCAGTGCCCATAAGTGCCACCTCAGTGCCCATAAGTGCCACCTCACTGCCCATAAGTGCCAACTCAGTGCCCATAAGTGCCACCTCAGTGCCCATCAGTGTAATTTATCAGTGCCCATATGTGCCACCTCAGTGCCCATAAGTGCCACTTCTGTGCCCATAAGTGCCAACTTAGTGCCCATAAGTGCCACCTCAGTGCCCATAAGATATGTGCCACTTCACTGCCCATAAGTGCTGACTCAGTGCCCATAGGTGGCACCTCAGTGCCCATAAGTGCCTTCTTAGTGCCCATAAGTGCTGACTCAGTGCCCATAAGTGCCACCTCATTGCCCATAAGTGCCTTCTTAGTGCCCATAAATGCCACCTCAGTGCCCATAAGTGCTGACTCAGTGCCCCTAAGTGCAACCTCAGTGCCCATACGTGCTGACTCAGTACCCATAAGTGCCACCTCAGTGCAACCTCAGTGCCCATACGTGCTGACTCAGTACCCATAAGTGCCACCTCAGTGCTGACTCAGTGCCCATAAGTGCCACCGCATTGCCCATAAGTGCCTTCTTAGTGTCCATAAATGCCACCTCAGTGCCCATAAGTGCTGACTCAGTGCCCCTAAGTGCAACCTCAGTGCCCATATGTGCTGACTCAGTACCCATAATTGCTACCTCAGTGCCAACTCAGTGCCCATAATTGCTGACTCAGTGCCCATAAGTGCCCCTTCAGTGCTGACTCAGTGCCCATAGGTGGCACCTCAGTGCCCATAAGTGCCTTCTTAGTGCCCATAAGTGCTGACTCAGTGCCCATAAGTACCACCACATTGTCCATAAGTACCACCTCAGTGCCCCAAGTGCCAACACAGAACCCATAAGTGCCCATAAGTGTTCTGGAATGGCCACCCCAGTCCCCAGACCTGAATATCATTGAACATCTGTGGGGTGATTTGAAACGGGCTGTCCATGCTCGGCAACTATCAAACCTAACTGAACTAGAAATGTTTTGTAAGGAGCAATGGTCCAAAATACATGCATCCAGAATCCAGACACTCATTACAGGCTATAGGAAGCGTCTAGAGGCTGTTATTTCTGTTAAAGCAGGCTCTACTAAATATTGATGTGATTTTTCTGTTGGGTGGCCAAATTTATGCACCTGTCTAATTTCATTTTGATGCATATTGCGCATTTTCTGTTAATCCAATAATCCTCATTTCACTACTGAAATATTACTGTGTCCTTCAGTTATTTGATAGATCAAAATTACACTGCTGATCCAAGCACCCAAATATTTAAAAATGACAATCATGGAAATTGTCAGGGGTTCCTAAACTGTTGCAAACAACTGTATCCTCCTCCTACAGGAGATAAACTTTATGACCTCTTACAATCCAAATGTTTTACATATACACTACCAGCAGGTTATTGTAGAGAAAGGACCAGATAAGACAGAGGGAGTAACGGTTTGAGTTTTCTGTATCTTTTTACTGTATCTATCTAAAGTTATCGCTGACCTACCAGGTCACTATCTCATAGTAACAGGTTACTTAGAAGGGGCTAAGGTTACTTTAGTTACCTACTATGCCCCCAATACATGTCAACTGTTGTTCTTTGAGTCTTTCTTTAAAAAATGGCCCCAGAATTTAAAGGCATGGGTATCCTGGGGGGGGGTGATTCCAACCTAACTCTCCACTTGTCCTGGGATAGGTTCAGGCTTCATGGGTCCCAGATCCATTCCACCATTAAATCCACCATTAAATCTGGCACCAGACTAGATAAATTATTGAACTGATTTGACCTAGTCGATGCCTGGAGAGGATTTAATGGCTATAAATGAGATTATACGTTCTATTCTAATGTCCATTCCACATATTTCAGGCTAGACTCCTTCCTCTGTGATCCTACTCCTTATGTCATAGGGACACTATTGGCCAGGAAACTAACTCTTAAACCCCCTGCTACTGCAATCCCTAAAATCAGGAAGTCTGATGGGACCTCCCTCAGACTGTGTACTTAAAGAGTTCCATACTTACTTTACTTCTCTATTTAAAGAAACTGGCTGCACTACCACCCAAGATTTGGATAACTTTGTCTCTAATTTGTTTATTCCGAGTTTATTGGAGACTCAGAGAGACCTTGTGGATAAGGAAATCATGGCTGCGAAAGTTGCTCTAGCATTTGAACAATCTAAATTGTCTAAAGCCCCTGGTTCTGACAGCTTCATGGTCACGTATTAAGAAGTTTGCCCCACATTTGATTCCATATATGGTTCAATATGAAAAATTCTGTGATCAATTCTGTGTTCTCCTGGGTGGGTGTTATACATAGATTGTTTTTTGCAACATAGATTGTTGTTTGCAACCGATCGTTCAATCTTACCCTTTGTACCTAAAGGACAGTAAAGGCCTGCTGAACACTTTGAGAGATTTATTAGTCCATGAAGACACTCTGATTCTTACTATTGATGTAGAGTCTTTATATACCAACTTACGCCATGCTGATGCTATATCTACCACCACTAAAGCTTTGGATGAAAAATCAGACCTCTGAGGTAAACAAAATAAATTTATCATTGAGGCCCTTGCACTAGCTATGCCGAAGAACTATTTCTGGCATGATGGGTCCTATTTCCAACAAATTAAGGGTGTAGCTATGGGGGCAAAGTATGCCCCCAGCGTGGCTAACATTCTCCTTAGCAAGTGGGAGGAGCAGAGCATCTACGCTGACACTATCCCACAGCTATAAACAATATATTGATGATATCATCATGTTGTGGGACGGGTCTGTGGATGCTCTGGAATCCTTTTTGGACAACATCAATCACAACAAATATGGCCTGAAATTCTCAGCCAGTTGAAGCAAGAATGAACAGAATTTATTGGATCTGGTCCTTACTAAATATAACAACACCCTAATCACCATAACCTATTTCAAGCACACCGATGGGAATAGTTATATCCCTACCGCAAGCTGCCACCATCCAGCTTGGCTGAGAGGAATTCCTAAAGGACAATTGACATAGAAATTGTGACAACATAGAAGACTACAACCAACAATTCAACATATTGATAAACAGATTCCTAGAAAAAGGGTATTGTGATTCAAGGCTACGCCATATACAAGAACAAATCAAGGACTTGGGCAGGAACAATCTGTTGGGTGACAGGTCAAGAGATAATCGGAGCTCCCAAAAAAAACAATGAACTATTAGCCTTTGTTACCACTTTTGGGTGTAACTTCAGATCTTTAGAATGGATCATCAAAAAGCATTGGTCCATATTATTACAGGATGCCACTCTAGCCAAATTAATACCAAAACAACCCAAATTCCTCTATAGGAGATCCCCAAATCTTAGAAACTAACTAGCCCCCAATGTGTGACCCACCAAAGAAAAAAACTACTTTTCTTGACATGAAGGATTTTTTGTTATTGTAAGAGGTGTAAGGCCTGCAAAACCACCCATCATAAGAAGAAGAAGGTAGAACAATTTACATCACACAGTACAGGTTATGAATATCATATTAACAAATTAATTTATTGCAGAACCACTCACGTTACATATCTCATTATTTGCCCTTGTGGGTTACAATACGTGGGGCACACCACAAGAAATTTAAGTACAAGCATTGCTGAGCACCTCAACAATATCAAGAAAGGTTTTCCAAAACATACCCTATCTAATCATTTTAGGTTGTACCATGATAGTGATTCCAGACAGGCACGCTTTTTTGGCATTGATAGTGTAGAACCCCATTGGCGGGGTGGGAATCTCACTCAGTTCATTTCCATGAATGAAATTGAGTGGAATTAAGGTTGAATAGACTACGGCCTGCTGGTATCAATTCAAACATTGACTTGAATTGTTTTTTGCCCAATTACTGAGCATGTTTACATTATTTATTCTGTATCTATTCCTCCTCTATAGGATAATACCAATGGCCATTCAATCCCGATATCATTTTTCACACTTTTTAAAATAATTTTTACATTGATACATTTATCACATTTTTTTTTACAAATTTCACATAAAATAATATATTTTCTATTCCTCCGCTAGATTCAGTGTGTGCTCCCATTTGGTCTATCCCTTCAGTGCAATAACCCCCATCTTCAGTAGGGGGATATTAGTTATATAATATTTACACCAGTTAAGACCCATTTCTTATTCTTCCACTAGATGGAGTACTCTGCAATCCTTACACGATTTTCAATCAAACCTTATAACTTTTTAATTTTAAATTCTTTTTCATTTTTATCTCCCTGTGGCGTTGTGCGAGGCACCACAATGGACGGGTGATACTTGTCACCTCGCATGCAATCATTTTGAGGCGACTAGCGGGAGTCTAACCCGGGTTTTGCTGGCCACCGTGGCAGAACTGGCTCCAGCCCCGACTTTCTGGTCCACTCAAACCCCTTTCCACCTGCATTTAATGACCAGGAAGAGAACAGAGGAGAGCTCTATCCTGGATCTCAGAGGGAGAAAGCTGAGAGAGTTCTGTGTACTAATTTGGACTCTAAGAATAAGGTTTGCACTGTGCTCATGTTTTGTGGGTGTTGGGGACAGCCCCACACTGTATAGAAAGAAACCTGTTTGTTTAGTTTAGCGCCAGACAACAAGGTTTTGTTTTCTGTTTTTATTTGTGTTTTGAACTTGCAAATCTGAAACAATAAACCTGGCAAGCTCCCAGATTTAAAAGAAACTGTCCTCCATGTCAAATGTTTACATCTGAAAAGTTATCCCCATGAACTAATCTCCCACACGTGGTGGAGGATGCGGGCAACTTTTAAAGATGGAGGAAATGTTAAAGGCCCTGCTACAAGCCAATGTAGCCCAGTGGAAAACCAACCGCCAGGTCGCAGAGGCCACTGTAGCTCAGCGAGAGGAGAGTCATCAGGCTATTGCAGCACAACAGGCAGCCCAGCGGGGAAATCAACCAACAGGTCGCAAAGGCCGCTGCAGCTCAGTGAGAGGAGAGTCACCAGGCTATCGCAGCACAAAACGCAGCTCTGCAGCTCTGGGTCGCGGAGGCCCTGCTGGAGTTTAAAAAGGGGCCCACACCTCCCATGACAGTGGAACCAAAGTTGATACGTGCTTCTTACCACATGTAGAAGATAACACCTGTGGATGACGGGGAGGCGTACCTCACAACCTTTGAAAGAGTCGCTGTTCGTGAAGGATGGCCAAAAGAACAGTGGGCGGGACTGATGGAACCATTCATGACCTTCGAACCCCAAAAAGCCTATTAGGATCTGGAAACAGATAAGGCCCAGGACTATGAGACTCTAAAGGCAGAGATACTTGCATGCCTGGGGGTCACCATGGCAGTCCGGGCCCAAAGCGTGCATCAGTGGACCTACTGCACCGACAAGCCAACCCGTTCACAGATGTTCGACCTAGTTCACCTTACCAGGAAATGGCTACAGCTGGAGACTTTGCCAGATCCCCAGATTGTGGAGTGCGGGGTGATGGACCGCTATCTACATGCACTCCCTGATGCCTTGAGGAAATGGGTCAGCCATGGGGACCCCAAAACTGCAAGCCAACTGGTTGACCTCATGGAGAGATACATGGCTGCTGAGGACTTGTTGCGCCCATTGGCGTCCCACTGCAATGTCTCTAGAGGTGAAAGATCGCCGGTGAACCTGGTAAGACTGTTCAGGATTCAGGGGCGAGGGGAAATTTGATAAAACGGATATGGTTAAAGAGACTGGGGGCCAAAGAAGCCAGGAAGGTCTTGGGGACCCTTGAGAGGATTGGGTATAGAACACATACAGTGCTACCAATGCCATGCATTGGGAAATATTGCTGCCAATTGTCCCCTAAACGATGAACCCATGCAATGTGATAATGCTTGTATGAAAAGACACATTTCTCTTTTTTCACAGGTCGTATGTATAGCATCATATTCAAGTTGCATGGAGAAGCAAATGTGTGTGATTGCTATTGACGGGTAACCTGCCACTGTGCTGCTTGACACTGGTAGTGTGATACGTTGGTCAAAAGCAGCTGTGTAAATCCGGCCAGGTTACCCCCCTAGCACTGTCGGGGTCATTTGCATCCATGGTGACACTCGTGACTGCCAGACGGCGCTGGTCGAGATTGACAGCCCTTGCGGCAGAGTGACCCATTCAGTGGGAGTGGTACCTTCCCTGCTTCATAAAGCCCTAGTGGGGAGGGATTTTCCCCATTTTTGGAAGTTGCAGGAAGGCACAGAGAGCCTGGAAGATAGAGCTCCCCTGCTGAAGAGGCACGGAAGTCCCGACCAGACCCTTTTTGCCAAACAGAAGGAGAGATTTGTGGCAGGACCGGGGAAGAAGGAGACCCTCTTCCCTTTCATGTAATGGCTGGGGAGCCGGAGGAGCCAGAAGATAGCTCCCAGCAGATGGCTAATGTCCCACACCATGTTTCTGTCCCTGATGGTGAGAGTGAACCAAATGTAGCCCCCGACTTAGAGGTCCAGAGAGAGAACTTCTGTACAGAACAACTACGTGATTTCACTCTCCTCAGAGCCATAGAAAATGTGAAGGTGATGGATGGGGAACCTGTGGACCCTAATTGGGGGGGGGGTGTTTTTTCCCTACATGGAGCTTAAAAATTATTTGTTGTATCAGGTGGTGAAACACGGAGAGGACGAACTGAGACAGATAGTGGTTCCCAAACCCTTCCGCCGGATAGTGCTAGATCTGGCCCATGGTCATATAATGGGAGACATCTGGGTATGGTGAAAGCCAGGGAGAAAATAACCCAGAGCTTTTTCTGGTCTGGGTTGTATGCAGACATCAAAGTCATACCCTGAGTGTCAAATGACAGACCTGTCACTCCATTTTCGTAGTTCCCTTGTCCCACTTCCCATAATTGAAGTGCCATTTGAGAGAATTGGCATGGATCTCGTGGGACCAGTAGTAAAATCTGCCTGGTGATACTGGACTATGCGACCCCCTATCCTGAGGCCATACGCTTGCAGAATACCTCCATACAAGAGGTTCTGCAGGTGTCTACAGGGTATTTCCCCTTTGAACTCTTGCATGGTAGACATCCCAGGGGGCTGCTAGATGTCGCAAAAGAGGCATGGAAAGGGGAGGCCACCCCAAATAGAAGTGTCATAGATCACATCTCCTTGTACGAGAGCATATGGAGCAAGCCCAGGAAGCCTAGAGAAGGGTTTACAATCGGGGTGGCAAAACCCGAAATTTCAACCCCTGGGACAGAGTGCTGGTGCTAGTCCCCACGGTTGAAAGTAAATTCCTGGCAAAATGGCAGGGTCCCTTTGAGATTAGGGAAAGAGTAGGGGAAGTAAACTACAAAGTTTACCAGCCCGGGAAAAGGAAACCGGAGCAGATTTGCTATGTTAATCTCCTAAAATCGTGGAGGACAGGGAGAGTTTATTGGCAGGGCACGCCCCAAAAGAACAGGTTACCTCTAACCCCTGATGTCCCCATAACTGAGTCCTTGTCACTGATGCAACCAAATGACGTTAAGGAATTTGTCTGTAAAAATATAGACTTTTTCTCTTCCCTACCTTCCCTACTGTACTACAATATGACATAATCACGGAACCCGGGGTCCGTGTAAAGGTAAAACCCTACCGAATACCTGAGGCTAGACGAGAGGTGGTGGCAAGAGAAATAAAAACCATGTTGAAGATAGACGTGATAGAGGAGTCCCACAGCGCCTGGTCGAGCCCTTTAGGTCCCAAAGTCCGATGGCACTATCCGGTTCTATAACGAATTTAGGAAGCTGAATGAAGTGTCTAAGTTTGACACATACCCGATGCCGCGGGTTGACACACTTATGGATAGGTTGGCGGGGCCCAGTACATAACAACCCTAGACCTAACTAAGGGATACTGGCAGATCCCCCTAACGAAGTCAGCAAAGGAAAAAACATCCTTCTCTACCCCCGAGGGGTCCTTCCAATACATACAAATGCCATTTGGTCTGCATGGGGGCCCTGCATCCTTTCAGAGGATGATGGACAAGACTTTGAGGCTGCATCGCCCCTATGCAGCGGCCTATCTGGATGAAGTTGTCATCCACAGCCCAGATTGGGAATCACATCTGCCCCAGGTGCAGGCAGTGGTAGATTCATTGAGGATAGCAGGTATAACAGCCAACCTGAAGAAGTGTACCATAGGTCTCAAGGAGGCCAAATACCTTGGGTATGGGATTGGTCGAGGTCTGATTAAGCTCCAAACCAATAAGATCGAGGACATTCAAAAGTGGCCTCAACCGGTGAACAAGAAACAGGTTTGGGCCTTACTGGGGATTTCAGGGTATTACTGACGCTTCATCCCTGACTTTGCCACCATTGCCGCCCCTCTGACCGATCTGACAAAGGGTAGAGCGTCAGGAAGTAGAATCCCAAAGCTGAGAAGGCCTTCCAGAAATTGAAGCAAGCCCTTTGTGTACAGCCTGTGCTCATGACCCCAGACTTCACAAAGGAGTTTGTGGTTCAAACCGACGCCTTTGAGGTGGCATTAGGTGCTGTTGTGTCCCAGATCAGAGGCGGCTAGGAGCACCCGCTCGTCTACTCAGGCAGGAAGCTTAATAGACATGAAAAGAATTATGCCATTGTTTAGAAGGAGTGCCTGGCTATCAAGTGGGCCTTAGAGGGCCTAAAATACTACCTGCTGGGAAGGTCATTCAGGCTAGTCACTGACCATGCCCCCCTTAAGTGGATGTGTAACAACCGGGAGAAAAATAGTCGGGTGACTAGGTGATTCCTAGCCCTACATCCGTTTAAGTTCTCAGTCGAACATTGGGCTGGAAGGCTCCAAAATTATGCCGATGGTCTTTTCCGGGCCCACTGCATGGTCGGGACAGTTGCTCCACCCGAGGGGCTTGAGCAGAGGGGGGGTATGTGACGTTGTGCGAGGCACCACAATGTACGGGCGATACTTGTCGCCTCGCATGCAATCATTTTAAGGCGACTAGCGGGAGTCTGATCCGGGTTTTGCCAGCCACCGTGGCAGAGCTGGCTCCAGCCCGGACTTTCTGGTCCACTCAAACCCCTCTCCACCTTCATTGAATGACCAGGAAGAGAACAGAGGAGAGCTATGTTTTGGATCTCAAAAGGAGAAAGCTGAGAGAGCTCTGTGCGCTAATTTGGATTTAAGAATAAGGTTTGCACTGTGCTTGTGTTTTGTGGGTGTCGGGGACAGCCCCACACTGTATAGAGAGGGAGCTGTTTGTTTAGTTTAGCGCCAGATAGCGAGGTTTTGTTTTCTGTTTATGTTTGTGATTTGAACTTGCAAACCTGATACAATAAATCTGGCAAGCCGCCAGATTTAAAAGAAACTGTCCTCCGTGTTGAATGTTTACATCTGAAAAATGATCCCCATGAGCTAATCTCCCACATTCCATATATTATGCCTTTTACTAAGTAATGTGTACATTTGTACCATCCAGTTCCCTCTTGCCGTATTTAACATTCCTAATTGAGGATTGGACTGGATTGCCTATTGCATAGAGCGGATTGTCTATATATAAGGAAGTGATGTGTTTGACCATGTGAACGTCAGAATGCTGTTGAGGAAATGCCGCATCGGACAGGCCATAAGTGTAACATGTCATTTCCGTTCAGTGGAATGCAGGTGGAGCACAATCGGCGTCCCCTGCTTCCTACTTTTATTTCAGCAACATTTTTGGATGTTTTTATTTATTCATTACAATAAACTGGAGACGTACTTCACCATTGGAGCCCTCCTCTGTAGAGTTGAGCGAACACCTGGGCGTTCGGGTTCGGAGGGTCCGGACGAACTTTGGGAAAAAGTCCGGGTTCGGCAAAGAACGTTGCCCGAACGTTATCCCGGACACCGGACCCCATTGAAGTCAATGGGGACCCGAACTTTTAGGCACAAAAATGGCTGTAACAATGTCCTGGAAAGTGCTAGAGGGCTGCAAAAGGAAGTAAAATGGGGGTAAGAGTAGGGCAAGTGCCCTACAAAAAAATGGGGATAGGGAAAATAAATTAAAATCAAATAAAAAAAATGGGAAGGGGGGGTGGATGTGGAATAGGAGCCTAGAAAGTTGACTAAGCCATGACCATGGCAGTGTAGGTGGAAGTGGCTTTGGTCGAGGAGGAGGAGGAGGTAGCCAACATGGTATTTTTTTTTTGTTTGTTTATAATTGGGGTAGCCCTCAAAATATTGAGGCCTATTCAAAATAACAAGTATATGAATGGCTGTGTGAGTCCGGTCTAAATGTTTATTCTGCACAAGGTACAGACAAGTCTTGTGGGATCCATGCCTGATTCATTTTAATAAAGGTTAGCTTGTCCACGTTGGCTGTGGACAAACGGCTCCGGTTGTCTGTGATAACGCCCCCTGCCGAGCTAAACACACGTTCTGACAATACACTGGCTGCAGGGCAGGCCAGCACCTCCAAGGCATAAACGGCAAGCTCAGGCCATGTGGCCAATTTGGAGACCCAGAAGTTGAATGGACCGGACTCGAACGGCAAATACGGAACCTCCACGACCGGACGGGACGTCGGTCACATAACAGTCTTGCACACAAATCGAGCCGTCCCCCGCAATAGTGTCTGTTGGCCTCGGCAAACAGGTGTCGGTTGCACCTGTTCGATTGGAAATAATTTTACTTAGTCCGTACCTAGGGTGTTCTGAACAGACATGGAACACGTCTTATTTGTAAATCTGGCCTGAGTGTGTCGGTAAGTATATGAACAATAAAACTTATCCGGAGTTATAAAACTCCCGATGGGGTTAATATTTGTTTGTTTTTTTTTTATGGTACAACCGATGGAGGAGGAGGAGGAGCTGGTTTCGGT
>BLSH010516139.1:397988-410411 GCA_018402905.1 Glandirana rugosa | reverse complement strand
GTCTATTTGTGTTACAAGCAGCACCATGCGTTTGGAAGGGTGTTCCTCCCAAATATGTATCTTTTTGTATGTTAAGGTCCTGACCAGACCTTTTGGGCTGGTGAACCCTACCCTCCTTAATTACCCCCAATCAGTGTCCACCTGACCCATGGAATGAGTCCACTGGCCTCCCATAAAGAGAAGTGTTTGTTTCCATGGTTTAAGAGATAGGATCATTCACTCTAAGGTTAGTGTAGGAGCCCACTGTTAAAATGGGGTACTTTGCAGTAGTCAGTGGGCTTAAGCACTTCATGGCTATTCAGTGTGACCAAACCCCCGTATTTTTGCATTTTTGCTATATACGTTTAAATGCTTTTAAACAGCCTGGCAGGAGTAAGTATCAAGTGTGCGCTGTAATATGTATTTTTTTGTCTATTGGTCTTACACGCAGCACCATGCGCTTGGTAGGGTGTCCCCCCCCCCAAATATGTATCTTTTTGTATGTTGAGATCCTCACCAGACCTTTTGGGCTGGTGAACCCCACCCTCCTTAATTACCCCCAATCAGTGTCCACCTGACCCATGGGATGAGTCCTCTGGTCTCCCATAAAGAGAAGCATTTGCTTCCATGGTTTAAGAGATAAGATCATTCATTCCGTCACCCTTTTTCTGAAAGCGCAGTTTCAGTCTGTACATGCTTCATTTTGGCCATTAGGATGGCCTGGCAAGTGAACCCACATAGATTGCTCTGTTAGCCAGGGGCTCTGTCTGTGTCTCCATGCTGCAGGCCACACGTGTGTTAGGCCCAGGCACAGGTGGTGTACTCACTGTGGCTGGTGTATAATTCTTCTGTGCGTTCCGTTTGCTCTTAGACATTACCAGGTACAGCATGGGATGTGTGGAGGGTCTTCAGACCGTATAGTGAATCTTCCACACCAAAATATAGCTAGGATTACTTAGTCAGATCGGGAGCTCCTCTAGAACACGTCTGCTCCCAGCGCCATCTTGGACATGCCCCCATGAGGTGCCATGTTGAACTTCCAGTGACCGGTATGAGAGTGAGAGTGAGAGTGAGAGCGATAAAACCAAATTTAACACACCTGTTCCCCATTCACACCTGAGACATTGTAACATTAACGAGTCACATGACACCGGGGAGGGAAAATGGCAAATTGGGCCCAATTTGAACATTTTCACTTAGGGGTGTATTCATTTTTGAGTTATTTTGAGGGGACAGCAAATTTACACTGTTATACAAGCTGTACACTCACTACTTTACATTGTAGCAAAGTTCTATTTCTTCAGTGTTGTGACATAGATATAATAAAATATTTACAAAAATGTGAGGGATGTACTCATTTTTGTGAGATACTGTATATATACATATTGTGGGAGATTAGCTTGTGGGGATCACTTTTCAGGGGAAAAGATTCAGCATGGATGTCAGTCTCTTGAAAGTCTGGTGGCTTGTCAGGTTTATTTTTAGAGGTTTGCAAGATCAAAACAGAAACAGAAAACAAAACCTTTCAGTCTGGCGCTACACTAAACAAAGAGATTCCTCTCTATACAGTGTGGGGCTGTCCCCAACACCCACAAAACATAAGCATATTGCAAACCTTGTATTTAGTGTCCAAATTAGCACACAGAGCTCTCTCAGCTTTCTCCCACTGAGATCCATTAAATGAAGGTGGAGAGGGATTTGAGTGACCAGAAAGTCCAGGCCGGAACCAGCTCTGCCACGGGTGCTGGCAAAACCTGGGTTGGACTCCCGCTAGTGGCCTCAAAATGATCGCATGTGAGGCGACAAGTATGGTCCGTCTGTTGTCGTGCCATTGTCGTGCCTCGCATAACGTCACATATCCCCCTCTGCTCAAGCCCCTGGGGCGGAGCAACTGACCTGACCACGCAGTGGGTTTGGGAAAGACCATTGGCATTATTTTGGAGCCTTCCAGCTCGGTGTTCGACTGAGAACTTAAATGGCTGTAAGGCCAGGAACCACCTAGGCACCCGGCTATTTTTCTCCCGGTTGTTACAGATCCACTTAAGGGGGCATGGTCGGTGACTAGCCTGAATAACCTTCCCAGCAGGTAGTATTTTAGGGCCTCTAAGGCCCACTTGATGGCCAGGGCTTGCTTCAATTTGTGGAAGGCCTTTTCAGCTTCGGGATTCCACTTAACCATTCCTGACACTCTACCCTTTTTTAGATTGGGAAGGTAATGGTGGCAAAGTCGGGAATGAAGCATCGGTAATACCCTGTAATCCCCAGGAAGGCTGAACCTGTTTCTTATTCACCGGTTGGGGCCACTTTTGAATAGCCTCAATCTTATTAGTTTAGGACTTAATCAGACCTTGACCAATCACATACCCAAGGTAATTGGTCTCCTCCAGACGTATGGCACACTTCTTCAGGTTGGCTGTTAAGTCTGCTACCCTCAGTGAATCTACCGCTGCCTGTACCGGGGAGATGTGATTCCCATCTGGGCTGCGGATGACGACATCATCCAGATAGGCCGCTGCATAGGGCCGATGCGGCCTCAAAGTCTTGTCCATCATCCCCTGAAAGGATGCAGGGGCCCCATACAGACCAAACAGCATTTCTTTGTATTGGAAGGACCCCTCCGGGGTAGAGAAGGCCAATTTTTTGATGACTCCGTTGGTGGGATCTGCCAGTATCCCTTAGGTCTAGGGTTGTTATGTACCGAGCCCCTCCCAACCTATCCAGAAATTCATCAACTCGCGGCATCGGGTATGCGTCAAATTTAGACACTTCATTCAGCTTCCTAAAATCATTACAGAATGGGATAATGCCATCGGGCTTTGGGACCAGTACTATAGAGCTCGACCAGGCGCTTTGGGACACCTCTATCATGTCTAACTCCAACATGGTTCATCCTTATTGTAAACCCTTCTCTGGGCCTCCTGGGCTTGCTTCATATGATCTCGTACAAGGGGCAGGACAGCTGCAATTTGATCCTGCATCAAGAAGATATGATCTATGACGCTTCTATATGGGGTGGCCTCTTCCTCCCACGTCTCCTTTGCGACATCTAGAAGCCCCTGGGTATGTCTATAATACAAGAGTTTAAAGGGGGAATACCCCGTAGAAGCCTGCGGAACTCGTATGGCAAGCATGAGGTACGGCAGCAAAAAAATCCCAATTTCGCCCATCTTTATCCGTCACCTTTTTTTAGCATACTCTTGAGGGTCTTGTTAAACCTTTCCACCAGACCGTCAGTTTGGGGGTGGTAAACAGAGGTACGGAGATGGGAAATTTAGTACAATTTACACAATTCTCTGGTCACTCTGTACATGAATGGGGTACCCTGATCCATCAAGATTTCTTTTAGGGATCCCCACATGACTAAACACCTGGACCAGTTCCTTGGCGATAGTCTTAGCAGAGGTAATCCGCAAGGGTATGGCCTCAGGATAGCGGGTCGGATAGTCCAGTATCACCAGTATGTGCTGGGGTCCATGGGCAGATTTTACTACTGGTCCCACGAGAGCCATACCAATTTGCTCGAATGGCTCTTCAATTATGGGAAGTGGGACAAGGAGACTACGAAAATGAGATGACGGGGCTGTCAATTGACACTGAGGGCATGACTCACAGTATTCTTTGATGTCTGCATACAACCCCAGCAAGAATAATCTCTGGGTTAACCTTTCCCTGGTTTTCTCCATACCCAGATGTCCCCCCATTACATGACCATGGACCAGATCTAGAACTATCCGGCGGAAGTTCATCCTCTCCGTATTTCACCACCTGATACAACAAATCATTTTTAAGCACCATGTAGGGAAAAGACACCCCCCAATTAGGGTCCACCGGTTCCCCATCCATCACCTTTACGTTTTCTCTGGCTCTGAGGAGAGTGACATCCCGTAGTTGTTCTGTAGAGAAGTCCTCTCTCCGGACCTCTAAGTCAGGGACTACATTCGGTTCACTCTCACAGTCAGAGACAGAGACATGGTGTGGGGCATCTGCTGGGAGCTATCTTCTGGCTCCTCCGGCTCCCTAGCCATTACAGGAAAAGTAAGAGGGTCTCCTTCTTTCTCGGTCCTGTCACCAATCTCTACTTCCGTTTGTCAAAAAGGGTCTAGTAAGAACTCCCATGCCTCCTCAGCAGAGGGAGTTCTTTCCTCCAAGCTCTCTGTGCCTTCCTACAACCTCCAAAATGGGGAAAACCCCTCCCCACTAGGGCTTCATGAAGCAGGGAACATACCACTCCCGCTGAATGGGTCACTCTGCCGCCAGGGGTGTCAATCTCGACCAGCGCTATCTGGTAGTCACGAGTGTCCCCATGGATGCAAATGACCCTGACAGTGCTAGGGTGTAACCTGGTCGGATTTACACAGCTGCTTTTGACCAATGTTATCACACTACCAGAATCAAGCAGCGTAGTGATGGGTTTCCCGTCAATAGCAATCACACACATTTGCTTCTCCATGCGACTTGAGCATGATGCTATGCATGCGACCTGTGAAAACAGAAAAAAAATATAAGCATTATCAAATTGCATGGGTTCATCATTCAGGGGACAATTGGCAGCAATATGTCCCAATGCTTGGCATTGGTAGCACTGTATGTGTTCTATACCCAGTCCTCTCAAGGGCTCCCAAGACCTTCCTGGCTTCTTTGACCAGTCTCTAGGTCTAGAGCCCCCAGTCTCTTTAACCATATCAGTTTTATCAAATTTCCCCTTGCCCCTGAACCCTGGAACAGTCTTACCGGGTCTGCCGGACGATCTCATACCTCTAGAGACATTGGAGATGGGTGCAACAAGTCCTCAGCAGCCATGTATCTCTTGACGAGGTCCACCAGTTGGCTTGCAGTTTTGGGGTCCCCATGGCTGACCCATTTCCTCAAAGCAGCAGGGAGCGCCCGCAGATAGCGGTCCATGACCACACGCTCCACGATCTGGAGACCTGGCAAAGTCCCTGGCTGTAGCCATTTCCTGGTAAGGTGAACTAGGTCCAACATCTGCGAACGGGATGGCTTGTCGGTGCGATAGGTCCACTGATGCACACGTTGGGCACAGACTGCCATGTTGACCCCTGGGCCTCTGTTTCCAGATCAAAGTAGGCTTTTTAGGGTTTGCCGGTCAAGAATGGTGCTAGCAGTCCCGCCCACTGTTCTTTCGGCCAGCCTTTCGTGAAGAGCGACTCTTTCAAAGGTCGTGAGGTACGCCTCCATGTCATCCGCAGGTATCATCTTCTGCATTTGGTACGAGGCGCGTACCAACCTTGGATACACTGTCTCAGCAGGGCCTCCGCTACCTCTCGCTGAGCTGCAATAGTCTATGTAGAGCCACCTGCTGTGCTGCAGCGGTCTCTGCAACTTGTCGGTTGGTTTCCCGTTGGGCTGAATTGGCTTGCAGTAGGGCCTCCAATATTTCCTCCATCTTTGGAAGTTGCCACACTGAACTCCACCACCCGCGTCGGACTCCCACTAGTCACCTCAAAATGACCCGTCCATTGTCGTGCCTAGCATAACGTCACATATCCCCACCTCTGCTCAAGGGTATGCCCTGTGACGAAGTCTACTACGACAAACCGCGTCGGGTGAAAGGCATGCTGAAGTCACCCCTGTCTGTTGCATTGTGATCCGTTTAGCTGGCCAGCTATTTATGCTTGTTTACACTCATCTATATGTAAGTGCAATACTTTTTGTCTAATAAATTAGCTTAACAATATTATATTATTGTGAGCTTTCTTTCTTGGCACCATTGTGGGAGAAAACTCTGGAGTCTCCAGGACGATCACCTATCTATGACTGGAGGACATAGTGACTACCTTTACAAGTTTTTCCCCTGGTGGGACCCTGACAGGGTTAGGTTGCAAGCTCCTATCCAGCTTGCTCTGGTAAGCAGATATCTTATAAGGTGGAGGCACTTAGATGTGATGTGTGTGAAGCACTGGGTGATAACCTGAAATCGCTATTACTACCTCCAACAACTGTTTACATCTGAACACCTTATATGTTTATGGACTTATTTACCTGTTTATTTCAGTTTTTAATGGATTTTTGTATGTGAAGCACTGGGCGATAACCTGAAATTGCTATTGCCATTTCAAACAGTTGTTTACATCTGAGCTCTTTATATTTTTATGGACTTTCATTTACCTGTTTAATTTTTATCCTTCATGTATATCACTTCACAGGTGATAATGTGTATTTATGCATTTTGCATGGATCTTTCTTTACCCATACGGTTTATTTATATGGACCCTGATCTATAGAGTAGTTACCTAATCTCACTTTCACAGTTGATGTTCTCACTGTTGTCCAGCACGGCCCATTTTTGTTTTCTGTTTCTGGTTTGGATATGTGTATTGCATATTTTTAGGCTGCTGCTTTTTTTAGGGGTCTTTGACACTTGCCCATTATTATACACTTTTTGTCTAGATGTGTTATGTTACTAATTGCATTTTGTTGATTCTTTTCGGAATTAGTTTTGTTTAATTTCATTTTGTTTCATTTATTAATTATCTAACGAATTCCAAATTTTCAGAACGATTCGAAAAATAATCGACCGATTTGTCTTCTGTGTAAAGAATAACTGATCGTTAAGGAGCGGGCCGCGTCCTTAACAACTGATGACTTATCAGCTGTCAACGGGCTGCCCTGCTGAGAGCTGAAATGTAAAAAGAAGAATGGCAGCAATAGAATATTCAGAAAAAAAACATAGTGCGGTCCCCCCCCCGATCCATACCATGCCCTTCGGCCTGGTCTATGGTCAACAATCCAGCACGTCCCGGTCCGTGACGTCACAAGGGGGGGGCTGAGGTTATCGGGTGACTCCACCTCTTAGCTATTTAAGAAATGTCAGACGGTGGAGCAGGCAAACAGCGGGAGCTTTCGATGAGTCTAAAAGTTTTTTTTCTTTTTTCGGATACAGTGGTGCGGCGGGCGTTGTGATTGATGATGGATCTACAATGGGGACATTTTTTTAAAATTTTTTAATAAAGAACTTGTTAAAAACTCTTGTTGTGTCTCTTATCACTTTTTACACTTTTTGGTGAATGGGAGGAGAAGCATTCTAGATCCCGATAAGCCCTCTGTCTGCAGACCCCGACAACCCCCGCCAAGGGTTGTGGGGATGAGGCCCTTGCCCCCATCAACATGAGGACAAGGTGCTTTGGGATTCTAATTGGTCGATCATTTTTCTAACGATTTGAATCGTTCTGCAATTTTCAAATTCCTTACAAAATGAAAATAAAAAAAATAGTCAAAACAAAATTAAGTGAATTTCAACTAAATTTGTTAGTATTTCATTCGGAGATTCAGATACATCCAAATAACCAAAAATGTGTCCGAATTCACATTCGGACCTAAACGATTTGCACATGTCTACTGTAAACTGCAGGAGTTAACTAAAGACAAACCATGTAAATTGAAATAATGTAAAATGCCACCTTGGAGGTAAGGTTGCAGGATTATAACAGTTATTTTTCAAATTCCTGCATAAACCCGGTCCTGAATGTTACTAATGCCTCGTACACATGGTGCGACTGTCGTACGACTGCACGTTCAACTTTTTCCAAAATCGGTTGTTGACGGTTGTGTCTAGCTTACTGACATCAGTCAAGTAATCGGCCAACAAAGCTGAACATAGTGACATGTTACGAGCGTATAACGAGGAAATTCAGGTGAATATGATTTTGTGAATTAGGAACACAGGTTTACACGGCCAAGCACTTCCTGGATTCAGAGCATGCATGTTTGCACTTTCAACTTTTTGTTGGCCAACTTCTGTACACACGAGCCAACAGTTGTACGACGCCTTGTTGGCCTACAAAAGTTTTCTAGTTTTCTCAGGCAACTTCTGTTGTACGATTGTCGAACATCGGCTGTTGTAATTGCACATACTAATGGTTGGATTATCGTACAACAAGCTGTTGTATGACCGTTGTTGTATGACAATCGTGTATGGGCCATAAATCTACATTATGTGAAAAAGACATCTATTTATATAAAAAGTACCTACACTGAAACCACAATTCAGATGTTTAACTTAGCAGTTGGCTACCCCTTCTGACAAAAACAAAGCAGTTAACCAAAGCTGGTAGTTTCCTTATATATGCAGGGCATTTGAGATACTGTTTTTTTCTGGGTATACCACCTCCTTTTTTATTTTTACACTTACTTTTTTTTCTTACTTCTTACTTACTTTCCTTACTTTGAAAAACAACTCATACAGTTTAAAATACAAATGCAAGGCAAAATGTTTATGTGTGAAAATATAAGTACTGGAGAAAGGGGAGCTAGGGGATCCATGCAAAACAGGTAGCTTGGAAGTAATCCTCAGTATTTTGTAAGGCTCATTCACTTTAGCATTTGGGAGGTGGTAAAACCCTGTGATAGAGCTGTGATTTTTTTTGACCCCTAACTGCTAACCCCTTTAGCTGCAGAGGCAGTGGCTCAGCCATGGCACAAATTACAGCCCCTGTCGCGTAATGCCTACCATTAGGGATGGGCCAATGTAAGTTTGACTCGATCATCGGGCTTTCGCCCATTCATTGATTTTAGAATATTATGAGGCGTTCGCAGTGACTTTTCTGCTGCGGAGTGCCCCATAATGCATTGCATGCAGATGGCGAGCACAGCTCCTCCCCATTGGGAGGGCTCCCGCCGTCTGCGTGCTTTTTGTTCTGACAATTTATATGGTAGGGCATGGTCACCCGGTAACGTAAACGAGTGACCCCGTCCCTTCTGACGTCATGTGACGTCAGAGGGGCGGGTCACACGTGTACGTCACGAGTGGCCCGCCCTGCCATATACATAAACTGTCACAACAAACAGAGCTCAGGCGGCGGGAGCCCTCCCATGGAGGAGGAGCTGGTGTGGCTTTTTTTTTGGGGTCCGTCGTGCGGCGTGATTGACGATGTATAACAACGGGGGACAATTATTTTTATTTTTTATTTTATAATATAGGAGTTGTCCCTAATTGTCTCCTGCGGTTGTTTTCTTTTTTTGACATTTTTGGTGAAGTAGTAGGGGTACGATGTACCCGATACTAATTCAAACGGGGGGGTCAGGATCTGGGGGCCCCCTTATTAAAGGGGGCTTCCAGATTCCGATAAGTCCCCCACCCGCAGACCCCCACAACCACAGCCCAGGGTTGTGGAGAAGAGGCTCTTGCCATCATCAACATGGGGAAAAGGTGCTTTGGGGTGGAGGGCGCAGAGCCCCCCTGCCCCAAAGCACCCATACTCCCCATTTTGAGGGCATGTAGCCTGGTATGGTTCAGGGGGTGCTCACTCGTCCCCCCTATCCTGGCTGGCCAGGTTGCATGCTCGGATAAGGCTATGGTTTGAAATTTATGGGGGACCCCACATCAAAATTTTTTTTTACAATGTTGGCGTTGGGGTTCCCCTTAAAATCCAAACCAGACCCGAAGGCCCTGGCATGTATTGGGGGGGGACCCTACACAGATTTTTTTAGTAATTTTTCTGTATATTGCTGGGAGCAATACATTACAGCCGTGATAATAAATGACAATTTTTCCTTCACAAATGTTATTTTGCTCTGACTGTCCTAAACACCACAGAAATGGGCCCTTTTACAGGCAGACTAAGGGATCCCTCAGGCACATTATTTAAAGGAATATTTCATTTTTATTGTTTCACTTTAAGCATTATTAACCACTTCCCTACCGCCGTATGCAGAATGACGGCCGGGAAGTGGCTGAGTTATCCTGACTGGACGCCCGTGGGTTCGCGCAGCGTGGCGATCAGTGGTGTGGTGTGTCAGTCTGACTCACTGCATCTTCGATCTAGATAATGACAAATCACGGCTGATCACAGTGTAAACAGGAAAAGCCATATATCGGCTTTTCCTTTATTGGGGGTCTGTGCTGATATCGGGGGTCTGTGCTGATTGTTTATCAGCTCAAACCCCCTCAGATTGCCACACTGGACCACCAGGGAGCCGAGCAGGACCACCAGGGAGCCCACACAGTGATGCCACCCAGGGACCACCAGGGATGCCACCCAGGGACCACCAGGGATGCCACCCTAGACCACCAGGTAAGGGGCACACAATGCCCATTTGTGATGCTTGCCAGTGCCCATTAGTGCCACCTATCAGTGCCCAGTGTCACCTATCAGTGCCCATCAATGCCGCCTATGGGTGCCCATCAGTGCCGCTTATCAGTGCCCATCAGTGCCACTTATTAGTGCCACCTATCAGTGCCTGCCAGTGCTGTTTATCAGTGCCACCTATCTGTGCCCATCAGTGCTTCATATAAGTGCCACCTCATCAGTGCCGCCTCATCAGTGCCAATCAGTACTGCCTCATCAGTGCCCTTCAGTGCAGCCTCATCAGTGCCCATCAGTGAAGGAGAAAATGTAATTATTTGCAAAGTTTTGTAACCAAAAAAAACATTTCTTTTCAAAATTTTTGGTATTTTTTTATTTGTCATGCAAAAAATAAAAACCCCAGAGGCGATCAAATACCATCAAAAGAAAGCTCTATTTGTGATGAAAAAAAAAGATAAAAAATTTTATTTGGGTACAGCGTCGCATGACCGTGCAATTGTCATTCAAAGCGCAACAGTGCTGAAAGCTGAAAATTGGTCTGGTAGGGAAGTGTTCTAAGTGCATGGTATTCAAGTGGTTAAAATCACTGCTCCTGAAAAAAACAATTGATTTAAAAACTTTTGTTTGCATTGATAAATGTCCCCTAGGGCAGGGCCCGGGTCCCCATACACTTTTTAGGGCAATAACTTGCATATAAACCTTTAAAATGAGCACTTTTGATCTTTCATGTTCGGGTCACATAGACTTTAATGGTGTTCGAATGTTCGCACAAATTTTTTGCCTGTTCGCATGCTCTGGTGCTTACCGAACCGGGGGGTGTTCGAACCCATCTCTACCTACCATATACAACACATTCAAGTAAATGCGGCCACTCTGCAACTGTTCTGCAACCACATGCAATGCACTTAGTTTCAGCGCGCTAGTGTGTGGTTTAAGGCGTTAAGGTGATACTTCACCTCCTCGCCACCTGGTAAATGCTAGTAAGCTGCAATATATTACATATGTTTTGGGTTTAGATAAGTTTAATGTGTTAGCACGTGCTTATGTAGAAGAACATGATTGGTCCCTAATACTGGGCCCCCCATTGTCCAATCTGGGAGCTGCTCTATAGGAGAATGCACATAGCTGATATACAGATCAATTCACATATTTATATTTGTTTACATGAGTTGCATTTAAATTTTTTAATAAAAGCATAACAGAAGTAATTGGTGTTTTATATCTGTCTTAGTTCTACTTAGGCTTACAGTATGTAACTCTGCAATCATTTCTGAAAGGACGCTGAAGATATTTTAAGTATCAGTGCATTCAAAACAGTTTCATTGTAGATGCCCAGTAGTTAAAATACCCAGCTATATATATATTTACACTATATACAGGGCGGCACAGTGGTGTAGTGGATAGCACTTTCGCCTGGTAACAAAAGGGTCGCTGGTTCGAATCCCAACCACGACACTACCTGCCTGGAGTTTGCATGTTCTCCCTGTGCCTGCGTGGGTTTCCTCCGGGTACTCCGGTTTCCTCCCACCCTCCAAAGACATGCTGGTAGGTAAATTAGATCCTGTCTAAAATTGTCCCTAGTATATGTATGAATGTGAGTTAGGGACTTTAGATTGTAAGCTCCTTGAGGGTAGGGACTGATGTGAATGTAAAATATATATATGTAAAGCGCTGCGTAAATTGACGGCGCTATATAAGTACCTAAAATAAATAAAAATAAAATATACTCTAGCCACATTCTTATATATTTTTAAAAGTATGACAAGATTTTTTGACTTTCCAAGACTGCAAACCTGCCACAACAATTACAATCAATCCAAACTAGTACTATCAAGCCAAAAACCTTTTTTTTTAATGCATTTTATATTATTATTATAGAAAATGTAGTCTGAATGTTGAACACCTAAATATGGGTGCAAGCACCAAAACTGCAAGGTGGGAGGAAAGACATCCTGAAGCTATGGAAGCAAAATCTCCAGGATGGAGTTTCCAAAAGATATTAAAAGCAGGGAGATAGTTTTGCCTTACTAGACTGCAACCCTAACAGAATTTTTACTTTTTGGGAATTGAACCTAAAAAAAAGCACAAGAAACTTTCCAATGTGGAGAACTCTAGGACAGAGCTTGACATAATACAAGACAACAACAAACGACCATAGGAAAAGTGTAACTTCGTTATTGCAAGAACACGAAAAAAAATCCAAGTTAAGGGTTTTTCATTTTTAAGACAATCCCAACGTCAGATCATTCCGTTTTGATAGAGGGACGAAAATTATAGAAAACCTTTGAGGTAGGACCTCTAAAACGAAGGTATCGAAGTCCTACAGAAAGGAGGGTGGAACGTCAAAACCACGAACGTGGGTATAAATCCACAAGTTGTAAGTCTGATGTAAAAGATATTA
>BLSH010516139.1:102562-115171 GCA_018402905.1 Glandirana rugosa | reverse complement strand
TGAAGATGATTTTAGAACACTAATCTTTCCCTTAAAGCAACAGCTGGAACCTTTCCCTGTACAACTTGATGATGATTTTAGAACACTAATCTTTCCCTTAAAGCAACAGCTGGAACCTTTCCCTGTACAACTAGATGATGATTTTATTTGTCACTGTTTTTATTTGATTTTAAAATTATACAAGACAGAGTGGTTTACAGTATAGTATCATGTTATCATTTCCGTACAAAGAATAGTATATTGAGAACTCTTGACTCGGATATAGTGTATTAATAGGAGTTGACCCGCGCCACTGGTAATTGTTCTTTTCTAAGTGTATTTGTGGATAGGCTTACACAGCTTTCTCTCTGTGGTCGTGTTGAGAGAATGACCAGGATGGCCTGATTTAGTCTATCTCTGTAGTGACGCGGGGCAACTCATACAAATTGTTGATATTGTCGTGTCAAACTCAATGTAAATGGTAACAGTCAGCAATAAACAGAAATACAACAAGAATAAGTGATCGAACAGTTCCCTGCCGCCGTACGCGTTGCTTCGTGTGATTGGCATAGATAGATTGTAGCCTCCTGAGTATGCCACGGCCGGGCGACCCTCCCCGGTGACACCCCAACTGGGTTCACTTTTGTGTCTCCGGATTGTGTCCCCCCGCCTCACCATCATCCAGTGACTTTCTGGTAAGGTTTGCTACTTATTTACAAAGTGACACAGTCGTCTGCCCAACCACAGGAGCCATGGGTGCCAATGTTTGGCAATTTTGTCCCTCTTGCCTTGGTTAGAGGCATGCATGAGTTCGTAGCTACAGTGTGTGTTAATCAAATCGACTGTGTCAGCAACTTCGGGATTTGGGTAGTTTTCCATAATCTCGTAATGCTTAACCTGGCAGCCAACAGTACGTGAGTCACAACGTGCCTCTTTTGGTATGGTATAGTTTCTATTGTGAGATTCAGGATTCCCAGCTCCGGTGATTCTCTCTGAGGGACTCCTGTAATGTCGGTCAGTATTTGGAATATTGTTTTCCAATAGCTATGTAGTAGGGTACATGTCCACATAATGTGTGTAATGTCTCCCACTGACTTTGTGCATCTCCAACACAAGTTGGAGTTGTTGGTGTCGATCCATGCTAGTTTTACTGGTGTCATGTACCATCTAAGGTGGATTTTGTATGTTCCCTGGGGAGGTGTTTCTGACTGTGGGGAGAGTGGACTGACAAGCAGTAAAGATGTTCCTGATCACTAGGAACAGCAGATCTCTCTCGACTTCCCTGTCAGAATGGGGATCTGTTTGTTTACCTTGACAGATCTCGGTTCTGGCTCTCTGTGGAGTGATCGCTGATGGCCGGCGGACATCGCAGCCGCCCACCAAGCGCTCGGCTCCAGCGGCACGTGTGCCCACAAAATCCATTTCCGTGACCGACGTACAATGATGGCGATTCGCGGGAACGAGCCGACCTGCCGCCGTGAAATGACGCCGGCTGGTCGGCAAGTGGTTAAAGCAGTACTAATCCCAAAAGCAATCATTTATTATAAATAGCTTACTAATTCTTGGACGAGATTGCTTCATTCGTTTTCTTTTTTATGCTTTTGCTAGTGCATCTAACACCACCCTCTCTCCAGATTAACAATTCTGCTGTCCAAAGGCGTCCTTGTGCTCCTTCATCCAGAGTGGAGGCACTGTAATACAGGAGATGTATTACTGGACAGATCAGCAGGTGAAAACAAAAGGTAAAAATGCCAAAAAAAGAAAACTAATACAGCCATCACAACAAATGATGGGTCAGCTACAATATATTGTATTACATTTTTAAGTTTTGGTTTTAGAAAACTTGGTTAAATATGTGAATGATTCAAACTATTATATGCTTTACATTTTTAAACCATCTTCTTAAACCATTTCCAATAAAGAGCAAACATATTTCCTTACTGTACAAGATGCCTTTGCTTTAACATGAGTTAGTAATTAATAAAGTCTTTCTCAATAAACACATTCTTTCAGCTGACAAGCTCAGGTTAAACATTGCAGGAGCTCACTTAAATAATTAGATTGCTATTTGTTTCCATGGCGACCACAGCAATTCAAAACTTTCCTTGGCTTGCACAGCTTAGCAATATTCTTGGCAGATAGTAAGTGGAGTACTTTCTAAATGTCAAGAAGTAGCAGTTAAACCTAAGTAGCCAATGCACTTAAAGTACACCTGTGTCTTAGAAGATTTGGAAACTGCCATTTAGTGTGCCAGTATTCTGAGAATGTGGTATAACAATGTGGTATAACAGCTGGCATCACTAAATCATGTAACTGTGGAAAGTGGACTTTCAATATACTATATTAAAAATAATTCTATACAATTTTCTTTTTCTTTTCAATATATAGATATAATTAAAAAAGGAGAAATATATATTATGAGATAAAAATGCATTTATTTGATTGACAGTTATAGTTTTAGCACATCCACAGTGAACATAAAACACTAATCATGCCTACGTGTACTGCAGAAAATACTGCTTTGGGCTCCAGTGGAGCTAATTGGATAATCTAGAAATATGCTTATATGATAGTAAAACATGTAATAATGAATCAAAAAAGTCATGCTAAAAGGCATTGCAAAACAGCTCAAATCCCAAGCTATGCACTCCTAAGCCTTACAAACATAGGAGAATCAAAAATAAAGATAAGGTATAAGGAACATAAAAAAAAAAATCACTATGCATGTGGTCATTGATGTGCACCTCTCCTGAAAAAACAACATACTTATAGTAAATACTGGATATACAATATATGTGTCTGCCAGGACTCAAAAACTCACTTCAATCCTATTTTTTTTTTTAATAAACACATTACATATGGTATATATATGTAAGCATGGACAATGATTATTCATTCCAGAATTATATAACCCTTAATATACTGTAACTCTTAATATACCCTGAGATGATGATTTCATCTTTTATGTCAATGTTATTATCTGTGGATGATCACTTGAATGAGCTTTGTGTTCTATTGCGCTAAATATGACAACCTTCCAGTATTCCTAGTAGTATATTGTAGAGATTCCCTCCTTCTGAGTTGTTTCCCATTTTTCAAAGGAGGTAAGGCACTGGATCTTAAATTGGAGTGGTCTAATTGTGTGTAGGAAAGTATATATTTGGTGATAGCAATCTATAAGGGCTCAACTGCTATAGTGAAAATCAGGGGAGAAAGAGGGAAACACTGTCTTGTTCCCTGGGAGATTTTAATTTGTTTTGAGCGATGTCCTGGGATTTTCACTTTTAGCTGTGGCTGGGAGTATAGGACATAGAGTGTTTGAAGAAATTTGAGCCCTTAACCCCATTCTTCAGACTGTGAACAAGTACTACCATGACACAGAGTCAAATGCTTTTTGTAAGTCTATAGAAAGCAGAACGCCTTCTTCAGGTGAACCTCCGTCCCTGCTGGAAAAACATCAACGCCTCAACCAATCTGATCAGGACCTTGCCTGACAGGTATGAACCATACATGGTCTTTGTGGATGCAGTTTCTTATAAAAGTGAATAGTCTGTTGACTACAATTTTAGTCAGAACTTTAAGGTCATTAATCAAAAAAATAAATTGATCATTTGCTACCTCACAGGAGTATTTTTGTTGTTTAGGGATAACGGTGATATAAGCTGTGTTCAAGTCAGAATCTAATAGTTTCCCACTCTTAACAGCATCAAACAGTCAATCTAAGTAAGGAGTAAGACGGTTACTAAACTTCTTCTAATATACAGTATGGCAGGGTAGCTGTCCAGTCCAGGGGCCAAATTAATTTTAGTATGTTTAATAGCTTTTGTAATCTCCTGAGACCAGTCTGTCTAAGGAGTCCTTATGTGTCTGGATCAGAGTTAGTATATAAAGCCCCTCAAGGATATTAAATCACTCTCAAGGGGTAGTAGATGTAGGAGTATATAGTGATGAGCAGAATTTTTAAGATTCTTCCAGAACATTTTGTGAGTTTTCCATATATATTATATATTATATATATATATACAGTATACTAAGTAACACTAAATTTGAAGGATTGTAAAACTTAAATTGTTTGGGTGTAAAATTTAAATTTAATTAATAATATACTCTTTTTGGCTTTGGTAGTCAGTGCCAGATGTAAAGATAGTCTAGAAGACAAGTCAAATTCAACAATCAAATCCATAGCAATATTGGAGTCACCACAAAAAAAAATAAAGTGCACTCCATATGCAGCAATAGGGTTTGAAACATCTGTTAAAAGTAAAAGGATTGGGAAGTGTGAGACATGTAGTAAGAAATCAGCATGCACAAATGTTCCCCTTAGTGACTTTTCAACATAAGAACAGCCATTTGGGTATATGATTTCCTGGATGTAGCTGCCCCTAAGGCAGGCCATACACAGTGCAAATTTCTTTGCACTGGATTCCACAGGTTGCAGGAAAGGATTTCACTTGATTTCCCCATCAACACAGACAGTGTTGATGTGGGTATCCTTCCTCCTATACCAGCCACTAGCGATAATCACAAGTAAAATCCGTCAGGCTGGTTGTAACTAGGGATGGGCCAAACACCCCTCGGTTCGGTTCACACCAGAACACCATGAACAGACAAAAAGTTTGGGCAAACATGTGAACCCTATTAAAGTCTATGGGACACGAACATGAAAAATCAAAAGCGCTAATTTTAACCAACCTACCGGGCCAATTCTGACACTTCGCTCCTACATGTAAAAATGATATTTTTTTGCTAGAAAAGTACTCAGAACCCCCAAACATTATATATGTTTTTAGCAAAGACCCTAGGGAATAAAATGGTGGTCATTGCAACTTTTTATCTCGCACGGTATTTGCGCAGTCATTTTTCAAATGCTTTTTTTGGGAAAAGAACAGTTTCACGTATTAAAAAATAAGAAAAGTAAAGTTAAACAATTTTTTTTACATAATGTGAAAGAAGATATTACGCCGAGTAAATAGATACCTAACATGTCACACTTCGAAATTGCGCACACTCGTGGAATGGCGCCAAACTTCGGTACTTAAAATTCCCCCATAGGCGATGTTTTAAACATTTTTACAGGTTAGATGTTTAGACTTATAGAAGAGGTTTTGTGCTATAATTATTGCTCTCACTCTAACGTTCGCAGTGATATTCACATGTGTGGTTTGAACACTGTTTACATATGCGGGCGTGACTTATGTATGCGTTCCTTTCTGTGCGTGAGCTTGTGGTGATGGGGGCGCTTTCATTTTTTTTTTTTTTTTTTTGGTTTTCAAAGCTTTATTGGAAAATTATGACAGTAACAAACAAAGTATGCCACTGTGTAGCTCAAACCAATAATAAATGTGTCATATGGGTTGAAAGCTTAACATCATAAGTGTCCTTCTTAACATCGGTCTGTCATATATAGGTATAGGGTAGTTGGATGTAAAGGATAAGATGGGAAAGATAGGTAGTAGTAGAATAAAGAGGGGGATGATGAGAGTAGTGGCGGAGTGACATAGAGGTAATTCAAAGCGACCTGCACATTTGAGTTTCAGATACCAATACTTTTGGATTGTTTAGATAATTGTCACTGATCGCGTCCTTCAGCCTCGGAGAGAGGAGTTAGTCTGTTGGGGTATTTCCCAATTGGTTCGATTGTTTTGCGCGGTATGGGATCTATGGGTCGATTTTAAGTGAATTTTTGGGGTTAGCTAGCCAAGCCTGCCATTGGTTATTGAATTTATGTGTTGAGAGGTGCGTTTTTGCAAAAAGATATTTCATCAGTGCGTTTTCATTTAGTATGCTGAGTACTTCTCCAAGTTTGGGAGTTTCTGCTTGTTGCCAATGGCGGGCAATGGCTAGTTTAGTGGCGATTAAGACATGTGTGACTATGGAGTAGAATGTTACTGGCCAAATCGCGTTTTCGAGGCCGAAGAGCGCCATCTGGGGGGTTAAACACCTACTCAGTTTAGTTATATCTTGAAGTAAAAGTTCTATTTCTGTCCATATGTTTTTTATGTGTGGGCACTCCCACCACATGTGGAGTAGATTTCCATCCATGTCACAGTTTCTCCAGCATTTGCTGGAGTAAGTGGAGGATATCCGTGATAATTTTGTTGGGGTGTAGTACCACCGATGGAAAATTTTCATCAGGTTTTCCCAGTGGGAGATGTTTTTGGAGAGTTTTAGGAGGGATTTTATTGAATTCTTCCAGATGAGTGGAGGAGTTTGTATTTGTAGGGTGGAATTCCAATATTGAAAGGGTAGTGGATGGATGTCCTGATTGTGTTTTTGGAGGATATTGTATAGAAGGGACGTTCCCTTGGCCTTGGAATTTGGACATTGAAAGATGTCCAGTATATCTTTCGAGGTCTGTTTGGAGGTGGTTGGAATTTTCATGAGAATATGACGAATCCTGAGATATAGGTATAAGTCTCTATTGCTGATGTCATATGGGTCCTTCAGGTGTTGAAATGTTGCAATTTGATGTTGAGGAAACAGATCTCTTATTCTTTCAATCCCTTTTGAGGACCATTTATGTATTGGGAGGTCAGGTGAGATAACAGTCAGAGCTAGCACTGGTAGGTTGTAGAGGGCTTGTTGATTTATCCCTGCTGCCGACTGGGTTATTGATTTCCACACTTTAATGGCCCCATTAAGGGATGGGAGGGGGGGCCGGGTTGGGATGTGTCCCAGCCATAGGGCTGCCAGGAAAAGGTTTGGTTTATGACCTATGGCATGAGCTTCAATCAGGGTCCAAGGTGTAAGTGAGTCCATTTCCCAAAGTTTCTTCATTTGATCAATCACAGTAGCTTTGTAGTAGGTTTGGAGGTCTGGAACCCCGAGTCCTGCGTGTTCCTTAGGGGTGCATAGTATGTGAGATTTGAAGCGGGGTTTGTGTGCTGCCCACACAAAGTTGTTAATGATCGTTTGAAGTTTCTTGATATCTGATTTCAGAATTGGGAGTGGTAGAGTCCTGAAGGTGTATAAGACATGGGGTAATAGGAACATCTTGGAAAGGGCAATCCTTCCTGCCCAAGATGTTCCATTCTTCAGTAAAGCTTTAATTATAGAATGTAGTTTTTGTTCAAAGTTTACCAGGTTCGTTCTAAGGAGTGTGGATGAGGGGGAGACCAGCTGAATGCCTAAGTACGATAGTGATGAATTTGGAGCCCAGGAGAAAGGGGCTACGGAAGCGATTTTTGATTTCATTTGTGGAGACATGGCTACTGGAAGCATGGCCGATTTTGAGTTATTTAATTTATAGTAGGAGATTTGGCTGAATTTATGTAGTGTCTCACAGAGGTGCGGGAGAGAGTCTATTGGGTCTGTGAGCCAGATGATTATGTCATCGGCGTAAAGGCCGATCTTGTGAGAGGAGTGCCCGATTGTTATGCCTTGTATGCCTTGATGTAGTCTAATTGCCTGAGCTAGGGGCTCTATCGCCAAAGCGAACACCAAAGGGGACAGGGGGCAACGCTGTCTAGTCCCGTTGGAGATCTCAAAGGGGTCTGAAACCACTCCTGATGTGAGGACTCTCGCGCTAGGGGTTGAGTATAGGCCCATGATGGCTTGTAAGAGTTGCCCCTGTATGCCAAAGGCTTGGAGGGTCTCTTTAAGATAGGCCCAGTTCACTCTATCGAATGCCTTCTCTGCATCTAGTGATATCAGCAGAGAAGGCGTTCGATTCTGTTCGGCCCAGTGTAGTAGATCGATGAACCTTCTTGTACCATCTGATGCCTGTCGAAATGGTATGAAACCTACCTGGTCCGGATGTACAAGGGCGGGAATATGTTTGGCTAGTCGGTTAGCTAAGAGTTTCATATATAATTTGATGTCCGTATTGAGAAGCGAAATTGGGCGATAGTTAGCTGGGTCATGTATGGGTTTTCCTGTTTTATGTATTGTTATGATTGTGGCTTCCAGGTTCTCTGATGGGATGTCCCCCGTCGTTAGAAATTCATTAAAAAGAAGTGCTAGGTTGGGGGCTAAATGGTCTGAGTATGTTTTATAATATTCATTGATGAACCCATCCAGACCAGGGGCTTTATGTGAGGGAGGGTTCTGATGCCCTCTTGTATCTCTTTTGTTGAGAAAGGGGAGTTTAGAGCGTCTAGTTGTTCGGGGGATAACTTGGGTAAATTAAGGTTATTTAGAAAGTCCTTGATTAGCTGTTGTGTGGGCTGGGGTTCGTTGTGGGATTGCGCTAAGTTGTAAAGTTTGGCATAGAAAGAGCTAAAACAATCCCCTATCTCTTTGGGATTGCTTAGTCTCCTGGTTTGTTCATTTATGCGAAAGGGGATTCTCGATTGGGCTTCTCTACGCTTATATTGTTGGGCCAGGAATTTCCCTCCTTTGTTTCCCTGGGAGTACCATGTAAGGCGTAGTCGTCTGAGGTAGTGGTCATGATTCTTTCGGAGGTAAGTGCTGAGGTCATTCCTCAGTTTGCTGAGATCATCTGCTCGTGTTTTGGAAGGTGTCTGTGTATTGATTGTTTCTAAGGCCTTGATCTGTGCCAGTAAAGAATCTATATGTTGGTGCCTTTTCTTTTTCTCCTGGGCTCCATACTTCAGTAGTATCCCCCTCAGCACTGATTTATGGGCATTCCAAAGGGTGGAATGCTTATTGACAGTATTATTGTTAGAGGCAAAGAAATTCAATATTTCAGATTGGACCTGTTCCCTAATCTCCTTGGTCAGAAGTAATGAAGGATTTAGTCGCCATCTAGTAACCTTGGGAGTTGACGGAGACAGGGCTACTGTGATGGCTACTGGGGCATGGCCGACCATTTTATCAGCCCAATCTTCTGTAGTAGGACTTTGGAGGTAAGGAACAGGTCAATCCTTGAGTATGATTTCTGGGCTTGGGAGTAGAACGAATAGTCTCTCTCTGTGCGATGTTGGCATCTCCAGGGGTCACGCCAGTCCTCTAGGGAAACGAGGTTTGCTAGGGCAGTCGATTTTTTTTTTTTTTGGAATTAGAGGTGTCGAGTAAGGGGTCAATGATATCATTGAAATCCCCACAAAGTATTATTCGGTCTTTGGGGAAGAATTGTAGTTTTTGTAGGAGTTTTTTGTAAAAAAAATTTTGATGTGTATTAAGGGCGTAAATGTTTACAATAATTCAGGGGTGGTTGTTAAACGTGGCTTCTAGTATCAGGTATCTCCCGGTAGGGTCTGCTTCAATACTCCGGAGGGAGAAAGCTATTGTTGATCTAACTGCGATCATAACCCCTCTGGCTTTCCTATCTGCATTTGCTTGAAATTGGTGTGGGAAGAGTTTGTGTGTGCAAGATGGGTGATTTTGCTCCATGAAGTGTGTCTCTTGGAGACATAAGATATCCGTTTTTTGGGAAATTGCTTCCCTCCATAGTAAGGATCTCTTAAAGGGGCTTTTAAGTCCTTTGGCATTTAGGGATAGTATTGAAGTAGACATCGTGTGTCCCCTGGGGATCTGTAATGGCAGCCGAGAGGACTTTACAGATACAGAGCTGTGCAAATAACAAACAAGAGAATAAAAGGAACGGTTAGGTGTGGCTCGGGGTGAGTGTGCGGGTTCAGGAGGTTTCCCTAAAGTGGGTCTTCGTCCGCACCCTCCTCCCGAGTCAGAGCCAGGCTCAGTCCAATATCTAGTGGGTCTGAACCAGGCTCAGTCGTTTAACAAAGCTTTTCAGATCAAAGTATATTGAGCTATCGATTTCTAGCGATAGCTTGATAACCGCTTGACAAATGGTCTAGGTAGTAAAATATACAGACTACGTACTAAAATTATATACCAAAGTGTGAACCTGAAGTGTGCTTAGCACACTGAATATGGTGGGGCGGGGAGAGTAAAGGAACAGCAACAGGAGACCTCCCGCTCCTCCAACAAAAAAAAACAAAGATTTGACAAAGTCTGAATCCAGCCTTAACAATGGATCTAGCTCTTGTACGCGTGTGAATTTGTAGAGGGTTAATCTCCATTATGTGAACGGGACTCCCATGTGTTAGGGATCCTGGCTGAGGGTTTGATGTTTGGAGTCACTGGTGGGGTTCGTGTGAGCAGCCCCCAGTTATGGAGTAGCTTGATCCCTTCTTTCGGTGTTGTTATAGTGTTGTTTTGATTGCGGTAGGTCACAAATAACTTGACGGGATAGCCCCATTTGTAGGGGATCTTACGTTCGATTAGTACTGAGGTGACTGCCTCAAACGATTTTCTGGCTTGTGCTGTTGCCACAGAGATATCGTTGAAAAGTTTTATCTTTTCAAAGGGTTCTGGTAGTCTGCGGAGTGCTCTTGCAGCTCTCATAATATCATCTTTTACATGAAAAAAGTGCACTCTTGCTAGTATATCTCTGGGTGTATTTGGTGGCAGGTGCTGCGGCTTGTGGAGCCTGTGTGCTCTGTCAATGAGGATGTCTCTGGTGTGTATTTCTGGTATGAGTTTGTGGAACAGTTGGTGTATGTAGGGGATAATCCCAGGGGTGTCTAGTGACTCCGGGACCCCCCTTATTTTAATGTTGTTCCGTCTCGACCTATCCTCTAAATCTGCGACTTTTAGTCGCAGCAAGTGCAGAGCGTCGGCCTGCTCGTCTTGGATATCGACCATTGTGTTATGTGCCTTGGTTGATTCCATAAGATGATTTTCAATATGATCTAATCTATCCTCTGCTGAGTTAATCCTGTCATGTAGCTGATTAACGGATATTCTCAGCTCCTTGTGCAGGTCTGTCTGCAGGGAGAGGAGCATGGCTTTCATGGAGTGCTCAGATGCAGGGCCGTCTGTGGTGGGGAAGGCCGCTAATGTATTGGTGAGGCCCCTGTCATTTGTAGGACTACAAGCGCCATGCTGCCTTTTAACTGGTGGCTGCTTGTCTGGGGAATGAGCGAGTGTGTCTGCCATCCTCTTACCTCTTTCTCCCAGAGGGGAAGGTGAATCAAGCTGTTGTGCTGCAGGAAGCTCCATGGGCTCTGGGTTCGGCGTGCTTTCTGCAGGGCACTCGCAGCGGCATCTCCATGTCCGCGGCCGGCACCATCTTGGGATCCCTGGCGTTCGGGTTTCATGTAGAAATCTAGGAGTCTCCTGGAGCCTTGTCCAAGGTTCTTCCTCCTAGTCATGCTCCGCAAGGCTCCATCAATGTTTCCCCTCGTTGTGGGGTCTGAATCGCTGTTGCTGGCGGCTGGATCAGTAGAAATGTTTGGTGGAGGAGCGGAGCCGAGTGATCAGGCGTCCATCTTCGGCAGTGGCCAGACCACGCCCCGCTTTCATTTTTTTTTATTATTGATTATTTTAACTTTATTTTTTATTTTTACACTGTCTCTTTATACATTATTTTTTTTTAATCACTTTTATTCCTATTACAAGGAATATAAACATCCCTTGAATTGGGAATAGTGCGTGACAGGTACTCTTTATGGAGAGATATGGGGCCAATAAGACCCCACATCTCTCCTTCAGGCTGGAAAGATTGAGATCAGAAAAAACAAACTGTCTCCGCCTTTCCAGTTGAGTCCCCGGGCATTGTTTGCATATGCTGGGTCGGACGTGACGTCATACATCGTGCCCGTCCCTCCGAGGTGCCTAGAGATGACTGGTGACTATCTGGTCACCAGTCATCTCTATGCTTAACTTCCGCCAGCGATTGATTCATTCTCTGGGCTGCCGATGGCACGAGCAGACCCGGAGAAGAGGGCGGTGGAAGGGGGGGCGTCCACTCCCGCTGCCTGTAAGAATGATCAAGCGGCTGAACTGATCATTCTTACGGTGCAGGGAATCGGCAGTTCTAAAAAAACAAAATTTTTAAAACATTTGTTTTTTTCAGGAGCAGCGATTTTAATTATGCTTAAAGTGAAACAATAAAAATGAAATATTACTTTAAATATTGTGCCTGGGGGTCCTCCCCTTAGACTGCCTGTAAAGTGGCTCATCTGTGTGATGTGTAGAATGGTGCCACAGCAAAATTATATTTCTAATGGAAAAATGTAATTTAACCACTTGACCACTGGGCACTTAAACCCCCTTCCTAACCAGACCAATTTTCAGCTTTCAGTCCTCAATTTGAATGACAATTACTCAGTCATACTACACTGTACTCATATGATTTTTTTCACACAAATAGAGCTTTCATTTGGTGGTATTTAATCACCATTGGGGTTTTTATTTTTTGCGCTATAAATGGAAAAAGACCGGAAATTTTGTAAAAAAATGCATTTTTCTTTGTTTCCGTTATAAAATTTTGCAAATTAGTAATTTTTCTTCAAAAATTTTGTCCAAAATGTATACTGATACATATCTTTGGTAAAAATAACCCAAATAAGCGTATATTATTTGGTTTTGTGAAAGTTATAGAGTCTACAAACTATGGAGCCAATCACTGAAAATTGATCACACCTGATGTACTGATGGCCTATCTCAATTCTTGAGACACTAAAGCCTCGTACACACGGGACGACGATCGTGTTCAACACGCCGCACTCACGACCGTTGCATGCAGAATCGATCGTCTGTGGCGGCGCTTTCAACAGTTGAACATACTGTCGACGAGATGTGTGCTGGGTTGCCAGCATACGTTCGAACAACTGTGCTGGTTCAAAAGATCAGACGTGTATGTTGAGGGTGCTTGCTGGCAGCATACAAGTTGACAACTTTCGCGGCGGTGTCTGCTAGCTA
>BLSH010516139.1:82853-94818 GCA_018402905.1 Glandirana rugosa | reverse complement strand
TGGCAGAACATGTCTCTGGAATAATGACTCCAAGAGCCTGGGGGGAGATGCCTGTGGTGAACTTGAGGTCCTGCAGGCTTCTTCCTGTCGCCAGGTATCTCAGAGTAGCAATGAGCCTTTGCTCAGGGGTGATAGCAAGGCGCATGCAGGTGTCCGCCTTCTGAATATAGGGGGACACCAGTGCCAAGAGGTGGCTAAAGCAGGGGTCCGTCATCCGGAGATAATTCCTGAAATCATCAGGATTATTCTCCTGGAGCTCCCTTACCAAAGCCATATGACCAAATTGATCACGGTTAAGCAACCAATTCTTGGTCCAGCAACTCCTCTCTCTCCTTCTCCTACGTTGGTTTCGGGTCCAAGCCTGAACTCCTAGGCCAACAGCAGCGAGATTTCTCTCTCGAGAAGGCAACATCGTTGACGAACGAGCGTCCAGAAACAAGCCAAAGAACGATCCAAAGAGAACGATCTGAAGAATGTCTGAAAGTCGCGAATCAACACACACCAAACTTCACCTAACACGAGATTATATGAAGGAGCCCAAAGGGTGGCGCAACGATACCAGCACTTCCTTTTTATACGCTCGTTCGCGTCATCACGTTCGGCCGGTCGTACGTTGTACGCACGACCGTCGCTTGCATGTCAGTAGGCTACATACGACCGTCAACGCACGATTCAACACGGTCGTACGCGCGATCGTCGTCCCGTGTGTACGAGCCATAAGAGGCATGGTGAGTTTTTTTAAGTTGTAATTTTTTTCCCACAATTCTTTGCAAAATTAAGAATTTTTTTTTCAGTTTTTTTTTCTTCACAAAATTGTCATATTAACAGGTTATTTCTCACTCCCATTATATGCATACCACAAATTACACCCCAAAACACATTCTACTACTCCTCCCAAGTATAGCAATACCACATGTGTGGGACATTTTTACAGCCTGGCCACATACAGAGGCCCAACATGCAGGAAGCACCGTCAGGCGTTCTAGGAGCATAAATTACACATTTCATTTCTTGACTACCTCTTGCACTTTTGAATATTACAATATTTCTAATATATAATATATATATAATATATATATATATAATATATATATTATAAATATATATATAATATATTTCTAATATATAATAATATATTACAGAAATAATACAATATTTCTAACACACAGCATGTACATAGCAAAAATTACACTCCAAAATATATTCTGCTACTCCTCCCAAGTATGGCGATAGAACATGTGTGAGACTTTTATGCAGCCTGGCCACATGCAGAGGCCCAAAATGCAGGGAGCACCAACAGGTGTTCTAGGGGCATAAATGTCAAATCTAATTTGACTACCTATTACACTATTGTGAGGCAATGCAGTGGCACTGATAGGCACTGTAGTGGCACGGATAGGCACTGTAGTGGCATGGATGTGTCACGGATGAAAGCTGATGTGGTATGGATGAGCATGAACAAGGCATAAATGAGCACGGATGGGGTGGATGAGCCGTGGATGGGGATGAGTGAGCACGGATGGATGGCTGAGCACGGATGCATGGGTGAGCATGCATGGATGGGTGAGCATGCATGCATGGGTGAGCACAGATGGATGGCAGAGCAAGGATGCATGGCTGAGCACAGATGCATGACTGAGCACGGATGCATGGCTAAGCACAGATGGATGGCAGAGCACGGATGCATGGCTGAGAACAGATGCATGGCTGAGCATGGATGCATGGCTGAGCACAGATGCATAGTTGAGCATGAATGCATGGCTGAGCATGAATGCATGGTTTAGCACGGATGCATAGGTGAGCACAGATGGATGGGTGAACATGAATGCATGGGTGAGCATGCATGCATGGGTGAGCATGGATGCATGGGTGAGCATGGCATGGTGGGTGAACACGGATGCATGGGGAGCACAGATGCATGGGTGAGCATGGATGAGGCTGGATGGGTGAGCACAGCTGGATGGGTGGGCATGGCTGGATGGGTGAGCACTGATGCATGGGTGATCATGGCTGGATGGGTGAACACGGATGCATGGGTGAACACGGATGCATGGGTGAGCACAGGTGAGGCTGGATGGGTGAGCACAGATGCATGGGTGAACACGGATGCATGGGTGAAAATGGATGCATGGGGCATGAGGCTGGATGAGTGAGCATGGATGAGGCTGGATGGGTGATGCTGGATGGATGGATCGGGGGTGCAGCCTGGCACATAGCAGTACTGTAGGCACTACAGACCCTGCCCACAGCACCGCTGCTTCTGATCTCTCCCCCTCTCCTCTCACACTGCACTGGTGCAGAGAGGGGAGAGACAAGCTGGATATTTGACGGAGTGATCACGTAGTAAACGCCCACTGCGAGCGGCCATTTACCACGATCCGTGACGTGCCGGGTCTTCCGGACCCAGCGATATGCTCCAGGGATAAAACTATAATTCTGCCACTTTATAAAAGCCTGGTTAGGCCACATCTGGAGTATTCTGTCCAGTCCTGGTCACCAGTCCTCAGAAAGGATATACTGGAGCCGGAGAGAGTCCAAAGGAGGGCAACCAAACTGATAAGGGGAGTGGAAGACCTTACGAGGTACTATTGCAAGCGCTAAACGTATTCTCTCTGGAGAAGCGACGCTTGAGAGGGGGACATGATTGCGATCTATAAATATCTCAATGGGGATTCTAGCATAAAAGATAAACTGTTCAGTCTCAGGGAATGTAGGAGGACAAGGGGACACACATTGAAACTAGAAGAGAAACGGTTTAATCTTAGAATTCGTAAGGGGTTCTTCACTGTCAGGGCAATAAGGATCTTCCACAACTAGTGGTGACTGCAGGGAGTATGGATATATTTAAAAAACTCTTGGATGTATATCTCAATAAGTACAACATACAGGGATATGGGTACTGACAAGAGTACACCTACACAGGTTGAACTGGATGGACTGTTGTCTTTTTTCAACCTTAACTACTATGTAACTATGTAACTATGTAACTATGATCATGGATACTCCCGGGTGCGCACCCCAGCGGGAGCGCGATTCTGGGAGGACGTTATAGTACGCCCTCCCAGAACATTTGATTCACCTTGCGGCTGTGTTTTTGACACGGTCGGCAAGTGGTTAAACTTGCTCGCAGCTGTAATGTATTGCCCGCTCCCGGCAATATAGATAAAAAATGGCATAAGGCCCCCCCAGTCCATACCAGACCCTTTGGGTCTAGTATGAATTTTTATGGGAACTCCACACCAAAATATAAAAAAAAACAGACCCTTATCCAAGCATGCAGCCTGGGGGTCAGGAAGGGGGGATGAGCAAGCACCCCCCCTCCTGAACCATACCAGGTCACAGGCCCTCAACATGGGGGGTGGGTGCTTTGGGACAGGGGGGCTCTGCAGCCCCCCCACCCCAAAGCCTCTTGTCCCCATTTTGATGGGGACAAGGTCCTCTTCCCGACGACCCTGGGCTGTGGTTGTCAGGATCTGTGGGCGGGGGCTTATTGGAATCTGGAAGCCTCCTTTAACAAGCGGGTTCCCAGATCCCACCCACCTATGTGAATGGGTATGGGGTAAAAATCACAGGAGACAGTTTTGGACAATTCCTTTATTAAAAAATAATTAAAAAAAAAAGTCCCCCGATATAATTCCATCATCAATCACGGAGCACACGAACCAAAGAAACCAAAATACATCCGGCTCTTTCAGAGGCGACTCGCCGAATGGGCTGTCTTTAGTTTGACAGCTCTTGTATAGGCAAGAGCGGGGTCACCTGTTGATGTTAACTGGTGCCCCCCCCTGCACTTTATACTCTGAACTGCAATATATATATATACTATACGGACTGCACTATATACTCTGAACTGTATTATATATACTACGGGGATTGGACTATATAAAATTGTAATTGCATGCCCCAGTCAAACAGGTGAAGAAAAATTGGGTCATGGGTGTTGGTGGTGCCAGAACACTGTAACCCCTCACAGTTACTCTTCTTGGGTGCAGGAACGGGCCCTGCTGTAAACAATTATTTAAAAAATTGTAATTACATGCCACCAATCAAACAGGTGCAGACAAATTGGGCCTTGGGTGTTGGTGGTGCCCTAAACCAAAAATATTGTTGGGAGCAAGCATCATCAAGATTCAAGAATAGGATAGGCACTTGGGCAGCATAGGCAGTCTTCAAGGGATCCCAGATCAATAGCAAATTCAGTCAGTTACATCAGCATCAGGGGCTTGATAGCTGCTGATTCAGGACTGATTCATTTTTATAAATCTGAGCCTATCAACGGAGTCTGTGGATAGGCGCATTCTTTGATCCATTACAAACCCTCCAGCAGCACTGGATGTCCATTCAGAAAGCACGCTGGATGCAGGACAGGCCGATAGCTTGATTGCATATTGAGCATGTTCTAGCCAGTGGTCCATCCTCAAGACCCAGTAACTCAGTGGATGCTCTGTTGGAAAGGTCTTCAAGTTTGCTCCAGCCCCTAGATATTCCTGCCCCATATAATGCAGGTGCTGGCCATGGTTGCTTGAACCTATTAGTCCTTGGTGCTGAGGACTAAAAAATAGTTTAACCGGTTCCCGACTGGCTCGCGTACATTTACTGCTGCAGTGTGGCTCTGTCCCGCGAATTGCCGTCTATAAACGGCAATCGCGGGCATGGTCATGGCGGACCGATTCGCTAGAGGACCATTCAATCTACAGGAATAGACCAATGATTTTTGGTCTATACCTGTTGATTGGTCCTAGAGAATGGGATGCCTCCCCTGTCTGTACCCCCTTACCCCCTAATAAAGTTTTTAACCCCTTGATTGCCCCCTGTCACCTATGATCACTGTATAAGTGTCACGGGTGATGCTAGCTAGATAGATAGTTTTTTCCCCATCAGATTACCTGCCGTATATATTATATATATATATACCTTTTATAGGTTTTAACCCCCGATAGCCCATCGGTGATCTCAGGTTTTAGCACGCGTTAGGGTCAGCGTAAACACCAGGCAGGGCCAGTTAGTTAGGTACTCTGACACTCACACACATTAGATAGGTGTTAGATACTATTGCAGTATCTGATCAGATCAATATCTGTGATCTGATGAGATCTATATTATCGTCCCCACTATATTAGTGTTCTAAAAAATGCAGCATTAGCAGGATCAGCCCAGATACCTAATAGCACCTGCGTTTAGCCCCTCCGCCCAGCCCAGCCCAGCCCACCCAAGTGCAGGATCAATAAATCGCTGACACTAACCAAACACAGAACACATATTTGCAGCATTCTCAGAGATTATACCAGATTCCTGCAAAATCTGACAGTGATTTTGGTAGTGACTTGAAATAGGCTGAAATAGGCTCTGACAACCAGGTGCACTTTTTTGCCTGTGAGTCACACTAGTGTACCTATAAATGTAGAGGCCAACATGTCAAATCTGAGGTACACTAGGCCTACGTGTTGCTGTGCATGACAAACGAGAGTGATGGGGAAGCCTCACTGTCAGAATCAGGCTCAGTATACGATCTGTAGACAACAGCGGCACCCTGACAGATAGCTCTGATGATGGAGTGGTCCCTGCTAAGGTCAGGCATACCAGATCCTGTTCTGCTGTCACTGAGGTGCATGAACCGCAGGGCTCTCGTATAGAGCAGAGAGCCAGTACTAGCGCCGCTACTCCTTCTGGTGATCTGGCAAGCACCAGCGGCCTAGTACATCCTGGTCATAGACAAACCAGCACTGCAGTAGCACTTAGTGACGTGGCGAGTCTCATAAGTGCAGTTCAACCTGGTGTGGCTAGCACAACTAGTCTCCCGCAGCCACGAACAAGACAAAGACAGGCCCGCAGAGCTCATAGTGCCCTTCCTGATGTGCTTGCAAACCCTGATTGGCAACCCACCACTGATGCAGTGCCGTACTTCCCCCATTCACTGGCCAACCCAGAATTCAGTTGAATACAGTTGACTTTAGGTCCATTGATTTTTATTCGCTGTTTTTCCCTGAGGATCTCAATAGATCTATTGTGGACCAAAGCAATTTATATGCTGGTCAATACATCGCCGCTAATCCCCATTTGTCACTTGCCAGAGATTGGAAACCAATTACAGTTTCCGAATGTAAGACCTTTCTGGGCTTTTCCCTCAACATGGGCATACATAAAGTACCTAAATTGCGAATATATCGGTCCACTGACTCAATTCACCATATGTATGTCTTCTCTGCTTGCATGGCCAGGACACGATATGAGCAGATCCTGCAATTCATGCATTTAAGCAACAATGAACTCTGTCGTACACGGGGTGACCCTGAATATGATCGGCTCCACAAAATTTGGCCCCTCATAAACCACTTCAATCAGCAGTTCAAAGCACTTTTTATTGCCAACCAAGTTTTGTGCGTGGACGAGTCCCTGATTAAATTTGCTGGCCGTCTTGCTTTCAAACAGTACCTCCTCAGCAAGCATGCCAGATACGGGGTCAAGATGCATAAGCTCTGTGACAGGGTCACAGGCTATACATGTATTTTTCTGGTTTATGAGGGCAAAGATAGTCACGTGGAGCCAGAAGGATGCCCAGACTACATAGGAAGCACTGGCAAAATTGTGTGGAGCTTGGTGTCACCCTTATCTGGAAAGGGGTACCATTTGTACATGGACAATTACTACACAAGCGTGCCACTTGCTTGATCACCAAATTAGCGCATGTGGCACCATGAGATCTAATCACCGGGGCTTCCCCCAGCGGCTGGTAGAATCCCAACTTATTCGGGTGGAGAGAGCCTGCTTGAGATATAGTAATTTGCTCGTGGTGAAGTGGAGGGATACAAAGAATGTTTTCGTTCTTTCCTCCCTTCATGCAGACACAGCTGTCCAAATTACAATGGTGATTGGTGTTGTGGAGAAACCCCCCGTGTCCACGAATATAACCAAAATATGGGAGGGGTGGACCTCAACGACCAGTTATTGGTGCCATACTTAATTGCCCATAAGACCAGATGCTGGTACAAAAAAGTGCCAGTTTACTTTCCAATTAGCTATGCTGAATGCTTATGTGCTATACAAAGCGTCAGGATGGACTGGATCTCTCCTTCAATTCCAGGAAGAGATCGTCATGAGCCCTTCTGTATCCAGCTGGCTCTGCACCCCATGTTCCCAATCCAAATGCAGGGAGGTGGCTGTATGAATGGTATTTTCCACATGCCATCCCTGGTATCCCTACCAACCGAGCCCTACAAAAAATATTTTGTGTCTGCCAACGACGCAGATACAGGAGAGACGCCCGTTATTATTGCCGATCCTGTTTTGACCAGCCTGGTCTCTGCATCTGTGACTGTTTGAAGCGCTACCATACACTAGTTGAGTATTAGCGTAGGGAACAGCACTACACTGGAATAGGGCACATGTTCACAGGGTCTCCAAGATGTCACCACATTTTGAGAGACCCCAACCTGGAACCACTGTTAAAAAAATGTGTACCAAAAAAACAAAAAAAAGTTATAAAAAACAAAAAAAATATAAAATAATAAAAGCCAAAAACAGTTGTACGTTTCTTGTTTTTCTATCTCTATTTTCTCTCTATTCTCTTTCTATCACTCTCTCTATTGTTTTTTATGCATACCTGTAATGTTTTGTTACTGTTTTTTATCATTTTTTTTGCAGGTATGTAATGTTTTTTAAATGTTTTCCTGTAATGTTTTATTATTTTTTCTTCTTAGCAGGATGTTATTTTTTATATGTTACTATGTTTTATTAATCTTAATTTGGTTTTCAGGTATGCCAGCTGCAGCACTGATTTATTTAGGGTGACAGCAACAGCGTTTGCTCTTACCATACAAAAAGAAGCAACTCCAGCGCTGTTGGAGGTGAGTTCACCATCACAGTTAAAAAAAGAGCATATATACTGGAGCATAGGGGCAGGGGTTGAAATTGGGGTGCATTGGATAAAGGGAGGTTTTCTAATGGTGGGCATACCCACCATTTTTCAGGCTGCATGAAAAAAAGGAACATTACAACATATGCCCAACATGACAAGTGACACATTAGTATGTTGCTGGTCTTAGAGTGGTTATACCAGAATGATGCCTGCAGGTATAGGTATCATCTAGGTATCGTTCTTTTCAGCCAGTGGTTGGCTTTCATGTAATAGCAATCCTAGCAGCTGATTAGCTGCTAGACAGCTTTTACAAGCAGTGGGAGGGAATGGCCCCGCTATCTTCCATGGTTTTCTCAGGCTCTCCTGTCCCACTGGGGAACCCAAGAATGCAGCCTGTGGTTCCGACAGCTGACCATAGAGCTGATCAAAGACTAGAATGGCTCCAATTATCTCTATGGCCTAAGATACCGAAGGCTATGAGGATTTCATTACTTTGTTTTCGCCGGATATAAACAGCGCCATTGGGAAATTGGGGAAGAATCTTATCACACCGATTTTGGTGGGGGTCAGATGCTTTAAGGACTGAGAAGAGATCTAGAGTCTAATAGACCCCAAATTAAAAAAAAATGCAAAACGGCCTATTTTTATCATAGAGGATATTTAAATTTCCCTTGATAACAATAAAAATGATAGAAAAAAAAGATGAAAGGGGCAGTGTACAAATAAAATAAAAAGCAAAATGAATAATAAAAAAAAATGCACCCCTGTCCCTCCATACACGAGCGCAAACGTGAAAGCAAGCGTCTGTCTCGTGTCGTATGTAAACAGCAATTCCACCATGCATGTGAGGTATCACCGTGAACATCAGATCAAGGGCAGCAATTCTAGCAGTAGACCTCCTCTGCAGATCTAAAGTGGTAACCTGTAAAGGCTTTTAAAGGCTTTTAAAGATGTATATAGTTTGTCACCGCTGCGCGGGTATGTGTTATTTTTAAAGCATGTGATGTCTGGTGTCTATGTACTTGGCATGAGATCATCTTTTATATTTCACCAAATATTGGGACAATATAGTATGTTTTTGTGAATTAAAACTCAAAAAAGTGTTTTTTTTTCCCAAAAATTGCATTTCAAAAATCATTGCGCAAATAATTTGTGGGAAAAAAAATTGCAACACTCACCATTTTAATCTGTCGGGCCTCTGATTTAAATAAACATATAATGTTTGGGGGTTTCAATTAACTTTCTAGAAAAAAAGTATTTTTTCATATAAACAAAAAATGTCAGAAAAGACTTGGTGGGTGATGTGTGGCATAGGCATCTAATGTTGGGCATAAAATGCCAGGACAGTTCAAAACCCCCCAAAATGTAGACAAAAGTAGACACCCCAAGCTATTTGCTGAGAGGCATGTTGAGTCCATTAAATATTTTGTTTTTTTATTGCAAGTGATTGAAAAATGACAAAAAAAAAATACACAAAGTTTTCACTGAAATTATATATTGCTTACACATGCCATGGGTATATGTAGAGTTACACCCCAAAATACATTCTGCTGCTTCTCCTGAGCATGGGGATACCCCATGTGTGAGACTTTTTGTGAATCTATCCACGTACAGGACCCCGAAAACCAATCACCGCCTTCTGAGGGCGAAAATGTATGTCTTCACATCGAACTATGACAAAAAGTTCCTATACCCGCGCAAATGTTAAATATGTCGTTAGTGGAGCTGCTCGTTGAAACAGACAATAGGTGCAGTAAATCAAATGTAAAATAAAGAAAAAAATTAAACCGCACTCCCACATTGAATAGAAAAGGTGGACGAATACAAAACGTCAAGAGGAGTGCTTTCCAACCTCCCCTGCTTACTGTTTGTCTCCATCAAGTTTGTTTGGATTTTAAACGCAATAAAACAAAGACGTTCTTCACTATTTGGAGCCCCTCTTTTTCTTCCATGGTGACCTGATATCTGTTGGTGAGCTGGTGTTTCTACCTAATGGTTCCAAGCAACACATCCATCTGAGGATTTTTGTCCCTGGAAACTCTTTTGATCTCTACTTCTGGTAAGTAGGGATTTTAGCTGGTGTCGGTGGAGGTTCTGATGTCACCCCAGAGCTCTGTGGATGTTTGCACCATGAACTGATTTCACCTTTTTATTTACGTTTTGGATTTAGCACTTTATAAACTTTTTTTATGCACATGTTTGCACTTTCATATCACTAATGTGACCCTGAATGGTTTTTTATTGTTATCAATTGCAGTCAGCTGTATGGACTCATTGCACATTTGAACTGTGTTTAGCACTGGCGCTCAATTGGAGTGACCCCCGGTGGTCAATTCATTCATTACATCTTATTGTAGTTTTTGCAACATCATGTTTGCACTGCACTTTATTCAATATAAGAGCGCAGATTAATTTTATTTTTTTCACCCCACACTACCTATCACAGTTGCGGAGGCCATGAAATGCCCAGATAGCAAAAATACTTTTTGGGAGCCTATCCGCGTACAGAACTCCAAAAACGAATCACTGTCTTCAGGCTTTCTAAGGGCATAAAATGGTGATTTTACTCCTCAGTACCTATCACGGTTTTGGGGGCCCTGAAATGTCAAGGTAGCACAAAAGCCCCCCAAATGTCCCAATTTTGGAAAGTAGACACCCCAAGGTATTTGCTAAGAGGCATGGTGTGTATTTGGCAGCTCTCACTTGTTTTGGAAAATGAAGAAATATACGGAAAATGTATTTGTTTTTCTTTTTTCAAATTTCAAAACTTTGTGACAAAAAGTGCAAGCTGCAAAATACTCAATGTGCCTCTCAGCACATAACTTAGAGTGTCTACTTTCCAAAATGGGGTCATTTGGGGGGGGGGGTTGTGCTATCTGGGCATTCCATGGCCTTCAAAACTGTGATAGTGAGGATTAAAATCACCATTTTATGCCCTTAGAAAGCATGAAGGCAGTGATTTTGGGGTCCTGTACGCAGCTAGACCACTATAAAGTTTCACACTTGTGGTATTCCCGTATTCAGAAGAAGCAGCAGAATGTATCTTAGGGTGTTATTTCACATATACCCGTGGCATGTTCGAGCGACATATCATTTAGTGACAATTTTGTGAAAACAAACAAAAAAAAAAAAAAAAGAATTGTCATTTCCCCGAAACTTGTGGCAAAATATAAAATATTCAATAGACTCAACATGCCTCTCAGCAAATAGCTTGGGGTGTCTACTTTCCAAAATGAGGTCATTTGGGGGTTTTGTTTGCTATCTGGGCATTTCATGGCCTTCGGGGTGAAGGCATACATTTTTGTCCTTAGAAATCCTAAAGGAGGTGATTGGATTTCGGGGTCCCGTACACGGATATGCTTCCAAAAAGCCTCACACATGGGGTATCCCCGTACTCAGGAGAAGCAGCAGAATGTATTTTGGGGTGTAATTCCACATATACACATGGCATGCGTGAGCAATATATCATTTCAGTGGCAACTTTGTGTAATTCTTTTTTGTCATTTTTCAATCATTTGTGACAAAAATATAAAATATTCAATGGGCTCAACATGCTTCTCAGCTAATTCCTTGGGGTTTCTACTTTCCAAAATGGGGTCATTTGGGGAGGGTTTGTACTGCCCTTCCATTATAGCACCTCAGGAAATAAGATAGGCAGTCATAAAATAAAGGCTGCGTAAATTCCAGAAAATGTACCCTAGTTTGTAGACGCTATAACTTTTGCGCAAACTAATAAATATACCCTAATTTACTTTTTTTTACCTGAGACATGTGGCTGAATGCATTTTGGCAAAAATGTATGAACTCCACGATATTACCTTCCCGTCATGTTTGGGAGGGGTTTACTGGGGTAAAACCTTTCATCTTTGGGGTTCCTTAATCGACTCTTCGTACAACTCGGGTAACTTATAAAATATAAAAACAGTGTTTACTAACTTTTTACTGTTTTTTCTTAATGTGTTTCAACGGTGACTTTACTATATAACGAGTGCGTACGGTACACATATACACCTTAATGTGGGGTTTTATGTAAGACGACGAAGAGGACTCATGCCCCTATGGGGTACACACTCCGAAAAACCTTCGTATAGGCACATGCCCTGGGGCTTT
>BLSH010516139.1:20544-37306 GCA_018402905.1 Glandirana rugosa | reverse complement strand
TCAACTCTAGTCATAATGGATCACATGTGCAGCATCATGGCAGTTGCAGATGTGCAGCATCATGGCAGTTGCAGATTAAACAGAGGCTAAGATGTCAGCTTCCTTAGCTGAAAACGATAGGAGAGTATACAACCACAGATCACATTAAACGTTTTAGGATTGTAAAATATGGCTTAATGTGAATAACTTTTGGTGCGATTTACCAAATGATCTGAGATTTTCAGAATATGTTGTCATAGATAGGATCTTGTATTGTGTGAAGTTTGGGGGAAATTGGTTAACATCTAAGGTCTTTTTGGTACGTTAAGCAACATTAAGCACCCCAAAAATCAAGCTAAATGCCACTAGTTTGCCTTGTGGGAAGGCGAATCCTATGAAACTTCCAGGATAGGTTTGGGAAGTGGAGAACTTAGGTTGTGCAAAGTTTCAGGGCAATTGATTGAGGTTTAGGCACTTTATGGTGCGTTAACCACTTTTCACATTAAGCAGTTTTCACATTAAACGTTTTAAGATTGTAAAATATTGCTTAACGTGAATAACTTTTGGTGCAGTTTCCCAAATCATCTGAAATTTTCAGAATATGTTGTCATAGACAAAGGCTTGTATTGTATGAAGTTTGGGGAAAATTGGTTAACATCTAAGGTCTTTTTGGTATGTTAAGCAACATTAAGCGCTTCAAAAATCAAGCTTAATGCCCCTAGTTTGCCTTCTGGGAAGGTGAATCCTACAAAACTTCCAGGATAGATTTGAGAAGTTGGGAACTTAGGTTGTGCAAAATTTCAGGGCAATTGATTGAGGTTTAGGCACTTTATTACACGTTAAGCAACATTAAGCAGTTTCCACATTAAACGTTTTAGGATTGTAAAATATTGCTTAATGTGAATAACTTTTGGTGTGATTTCCCAAATGATCTGAATTTTTTTAGAATATGTTGGCATAGACAAAGTCTTGTATTGTGGGAAGTTTGGGGGAAATTGGTTAACATCTAAGGTCTTTTTGGTACGTTAAGCAACATTAAGCGACCCAAAAATCAAGCTTAATGTTCCTAGTTTGCCTTCTGGGAAAGCAAATCCTACGAAACTTCCAGGATATGTTTGGGAAGTGGAGAACTTAGGTTGTGCAAAGTTTCAGGACAATTGATTGAGGTTTAGACACTTTATTACACGTTAAGCAACATTAACCACTTCAATACTGGGCATTTAGAGCACTTCCCGCCCAGACCAATTTTCAGCTTTCAGTGCTGTTGCATTTTGAATGAGAATTGTGCCAATTACCCAAACAAAATTTTTATCATTTTGTTCCCACAAATAGAGCTTTCATTTGGTGGTATTTGATCACCTCTGCATTTTTTATTTTTTGCGCTATATATAAAAAAAGACCGAAAATTTGGAAAAAAAAATAATTTTTTCTTTGTTTCTGTCACAAAACTTTGTATAAAGTACATTTTCGGGCACTGGTGTGGCTACACTGATGAGGCTAGACTGACAGGCACTGAGGAGGCAGTACAGATTGGCACTGATGAGTTGGCACTGATAAGGTTGCACTGATGATGGGGCACATATGCAGCACTGATGGGCGGCACTGATAAGCAACGCTGAGGGGCACTGACATGTGGCACTGATATGTGGCACTGATGGACACTCATAGGCAGCACTGATAAGTGGCACTGGGCACTGATGGGCAGATAGGTGGCACTGCTGGGCACTGAGAGGTGGCACTTTTAGGTGGCATAGATGGGCACTTTTAGGTGGCACAGGTGGGCACTGATAGGTGGCAAAGGTGGGCACTGATAGGTGGCACAAGTGGGCACGGGTGGTAACAGATAAGTGGCACTGGTGGGCACTGATGCATATAGCACTGTTAGGGATGGCACTGGCAGGCATCATACATGAGCACAGTGCCATCCCTACAGTGCACTCTATTACCCTTACCTGGTGGTCTAGTGGGGGATCCCTGGTGGTCCTGGGCGGCCTCCATTTTCCCTCCCTGGTGGTCCTGGGCGGCCCCCTCATGGTGTCCGGTGGTCTCCCTGGTGGTCCTGGGCAGGCTTCCTGGTGGTCCAGTGGGGTGATCCTGAGGGTGGCTGCGCTGATAAACATTCAGCGCAGCCCCCCCTCATCAGGCAAGCAGCCGATCGGCTCTCCGCTGCTCAGGTCTGCAAACCTGAGCAGAGGAAAAGCCGATAAATGGCTCCTCCTATTTACACTGTCATCATCCGTGATTGGTCACGGCTGATAACATGGTAAAAGGCTTTGGATCGAAGCCTTTTACCTCGGTTGGTAATGCGGTGGGTCAGACTGACCCACGGCACCACCGATCGCCGCGATCGCGGATTATCCTGAGGACGTCTATAGACGTCCAGTCAGGATAATGAACCACCCACCCAGACGTCATTTGTCTATATGCCGGGCAGGAAGTGGTTAAGCAGTTTTCACATGTTTTTAATGTCCTTAGGTTGCCTTCTGGGAAGACAAATCCTATGAAACTTCCAGGATAGGTTTGGGAAGTGGAGAACTTACGTTGTGCAAAGTTTCAGGGCAATTGATTGAGGTTTAGGCACTTTATGGTAAATTAAGCACTTTTCACATTAAGCAGTTTTCACATTAAACGTTTTAGGATTGTAAAATATTGCTTAACGTGAATAACTTTTGGTGCGATTGCCCAAATGATCTGAAATTTTCAGAATATGTTGTCATAGACAGAATCTTGTATTGTGGGAAGTTTGGGGGAAATTCGTTAACATCTAAGGTCTTTTTGGTACATTAAGCAACATTAAGCGCCCCAAAAATCAAGCTTAATGTCCCTAGTTTGCCTTCTGGGAAAGCAAATCCTAGGAAACTTCCAGGATAGGTTTGGGAAGTTGAGTACTTAGGTTGCGCAAAGTTTCAGGACAATTGATTGAGGTTTAGGCACTTTATTACACGTTCAGCAACATTAAGCAGTTTTCACATTAAACATTTTAGGATTGTAAAATATGGCTTAATGTTAATAACTTTTGGTGCAATCTCCCAAATGATCTGAAATTTTTCAGAATATGTTGGCATAGACAGTATCTTGTATTGTTTGAAGTTTGGGGGAAATTGGGTAACATCTAAGGTCTTTTTGGTACAATATAAGCAACATTATGCACCTCAAAAATCAAGCTTAATGTCCCTAGTTTGCCTTCTGGGAAGGCGAATCCTACGAAACTTCCAGGATAGGTTTGGGACATGGAGAACTTAGGTTGTGCAAAGTTTCAGGGCAATTGATTGAGGTTTAGGCACTTTATGGTACATTAACCACTTCAGATCCGCGCTATTGCTAAAGTACGGCTCCAGCGCGGATCTGAAATGCCCGGAGGACATCCATGGACGTCCTCCACTGCGCACGCTCCAGGCGCGCCCCCTGGCGGCAGCGGCACGTGCCGCACGCTGCACGAGCGTGCCCGTGGGTCGGGCGGACTCGATGTCCGCCCGAGACCCGCCGATCTCTTTTAGGAGCCTCAGAACGGGGAACCGCCGTTGTAAACACGGCAGTTCCCCGTTCTGTGATAGGGGACATAACAGATCTACTGATCCCTGTCACTGGGAGCAGTTAGATCTGTTATGTCCTGGCCAGCCCTGCCCCCCACAGTTAGAACACACCCAGGGAACATTTGTTAACCCCTTCACTGCCCCCTGCTGGTTAACCCCTTCACTGCCAATGACATTTACACAGTAATCAATGGACATTTAAATTTCTGATCGCTGAATAAATGTCATTGGTCCCAAAAATGTGTAAAAAATGTCCGACATGTCCGCCCCAATATCGCAGTCTCGATAAACATTGCAAATCGCCGCCATTACTAGTAAAAAAAAAAATAATAATAAAAACGGCATAAATCAATTCCCAGTTTGTAGACGCGATAACTTTTGCGCACACCAATCAATATACGCCGATTGCGATTTTTTTTTTTACCAAAAATATGTAGAAGAATATATATCGGCCAAAACTGATGAATATTTTTTTTAATGGATTTGTACTTTAGCAAAAAGTAAAAAATATTGTTCTTTTTTGCAAAATTGTCGCTCATTTTTTGTTTATAGCGGTGATCAGAAATGACGCAGAGGAGATCAAATACCACCAAAAGAAAGCTCTATTTGTGGGAAAAAAAAGATGCAAATTTTATTTGGGTACAACGTCGCACGACCGCGCAATTGTTATTCAAAATGCGACAGCGCTGAAAGCCAAAAATTGGTCTGGGCAGGAGGGGGGTTTAAGTGTAAGGAACGTTTTAGGATTGTAAAATATTGCTTAATGTGAATAACTTTTGGTGTGATTTCCCAAATGATCTGCAATTTTCAGAATATGTTGGCAGATACAAAGTCTTGTATTTTGGGAAGTTTGGGGGAAATTGGTTAACATCTAAGGTCTTTTTGGTACGTTAAGCAACATTAAGCCCCCCAAAAATCAAGCTTAATGTCCCTAGTTTGCCTTTTGGGAAAGCAAATCCTACGAAACTTCTAGGATAGGTTTGGGAAGTTGAGAACTTAGGCTTTACAAAGTTTCAGGGCATTTGATTGAGGTTTAGGCCCTTAATGGTACGTTAAGCACTTTTCACATTAAGCAGTTTTCACATTAAACGTTTTAGGATTGTAAAATATGGCTTAATGTGAATAACTTTTGGTGCAATTTCCCAAATGATCTGAAATTTTCAGAATATGTTGACATAGACAAAGTCTTGTATTGTGGGAAATTTGGGGGAAATTGGTTAACATCTAAGGTCTTTTTGGTGCGTTAAGCAACATTAAGCGCCCCAAAAATAAAGCTTAATGTCTCTAGTTTGCCTTCTGGGAAGGCGAATCCTACAAAACTTCCAGAATAGGTTTGGGAAGTTGAGAACTTAGGTTGTGCAAAGTTTCAGGACAATTGATTGAGGTTTAGGCACTTTATTACACGTTAAGCAACATTAAGCAGTTTTCGCATTAAACGTTTTAGGATTGTAAAATATGGCTCCATGTTAATAACTTTTGGTGCAATCTCCCAAATGATCTGAAATTTTCAGAATATGTTAGCATAGACAATATCTTGTATTGCGTGAAGTTTGGGGGAAATTGGGTAACATCTAAGGTCTTTTTGGTACGTTAAGCAACATTAAGCACTTCAAAAATTAAGCTTAATGTCCCTAGTTTGCCTTCTGGGAAGGCGAATCCTACGAAACTTCCAGGATAGGTTTGGGAAGTGGAGAACTTAGGTTGTGCAAAGTTTCAGGGCAATTTATTGAGGTTTAGGCAATTAATGGTACGTTAAGCAGTTTTCACATTAAGCAGTTTTCACATTAAACGTTTTAGGATTGTAAAATATTGCTTAACGTGAATAACTTTTGGTGCGATTTCCCAAATGATCTGCAATTTTCAGAATATGTTGGCATATACAAAGTCCAGATTGTCTGGATTATTACACAATTGCTGATGACCTATCTGTGTTCTGTAAGTACAACCTTTACTTGCGCAATAAATGAGACTTATTGTACAGTACACACTATGGTTTCCCTTATCTTTGTCTCCTGAGTGCCCTTGGACAACCGCACCAGTGTAAGGATTTATCCTATTGAGATCCTTTTGACGTCCGGGATTTTGAGCCCCCACCAGAATTTGCCTTTCATGACCCACTGACTGAAAAGCAGTGGGTCCACGTTCTCTGGTGAGTGCGGGCACGAAAGGGGGTCACCATATGATGTGTGTCACTTACTGCACTCTTAACGAATTTAGGAGCATGGATTTGCACTTTATTTTCAGCACTTTGAAGCACCTATCACTTTAAGGAAGGATTGACCTATTGACTCACATTATTTGGATTGCAATTTTTTGTTATATATTTTGTTGTTGTGGACTTTATTAGAGACTGGCAACTCGAGCACAGCAGTCCCCAGATTATTGGATGTTTTTCAGTTATTTGTTATTATTTATTTTAAGATTCACATATGGATTATGCACAACGTCATTTTGTATAAAATTATTTTGAGTTATTGGCACATATGCACTTTTTTAGAGTGATTTAATATTTTGAGTTATTGGCACATATGCACTTTTTTAGAGTGATTTATCAGAGGGTTGAGCGCTGATTCACAGCATAATTGATCTTTAGCAGGCAACCCCTGAGCACAGCAGCCCCCTCTTTATACATTCATATTCACATAGGTTATATGTCATTTTTTTTTAGCACATTATTTATCACATTTTTTAATTTCATAGATAAGGGCAGGCACTGTTTTCCATATTACAATATACAAAGTCTTGTATTTTGGGAAGTTTGGGGGAAATTGGTTAACATCTAAGGTCTTTTTGGTACGTTAAGCAACATTAAGCCCCCAAAAATCAAGCTTAATGTCCCTAGTTTGCCTTCTGGGAAAGCAAATCCTACGAAACTTCTAGGATAGGTTTGGGAAGTTGAGAACTTAGGCTTTACAAAGTTTCAGGGCATTTGATTGAGGTTTAGACACTTAATGGTACGTTAAGCACTTTTCACATTAAGCAGTTTTCACATTAAACGTTTTAGGATTGTAAAATATGGCTTAATGTGAATAACTTTTGGTGTGATTTCCCAAATGATCTGAAATTTTCAGAATATGTTGGCATAGACAAAGTCTTGTATTGTGGGAAGTTTTGGGGAAATTAGTTAACATCTAAGGTCTTTTTTGGTACGTTAAGCAACATTAAGCCCCCCAAAAATCAAGCTTAATGTCCCTAGTTTGCCTTCTGGGAAAGCAAATCCTACGAAACTTCCAGGATAGGTTTGGGAAGTGGAGAACCTAGGTTGTGCAATGTATTAGGGCAATTGTTTGAGGTTTAGGCATTTTATTACACGTTAAGCAACATTAAGCAGTTTTCACATTAAACATTTTAGGATTGTAAAATATTGCTTAACGTGAATAACTTTTGGTGCATTTACCCAAATGATCTGAAATTTTCAGAATATGTTGGCATAGACGAAATCTTGTATTGTGTGAAGTTTGGGGGAAATTGGTTAACATCTATGGTCTTTTTGGTACGTTAAGCAATATTAAGCGCCCCAAAAATCAAGCTTAATGTCCCTAGTTTGCCTTCTGGGAAGGCTAATCCTACGAAACTTCTAGGGTAGGTTTGGGAAGTTGAGAACTTAGGCTGTGCAAAGTTTCAGGGCATTGATTGAGGTTTAGGTACTTTATTACACGTTAAGCAACATTAAGCAGTTTTCACATTAAACGTTTTAGTATGTCCCATTAAAGATGTTCACCTCTTTACTATACATCCCATGTATAAAATGTTATATGGTAAAGATTATGCTCAATCTTACCATACAATACGTGCTCATTGAATGAAAAAAGGAAAGAGAGTAGCCCTGAGGATTCCAACAAGGTGGAAACATCTAATTTAAAACAATAAGAAAATTAGGAATCAGTAACTGACTCCAATATGTTTCCAACTCCCTAACTTTGCACTCTTTCCCAGTATTGCACGGTAATCATGACATTTGGGAATTTACCCAACAGGTGTCTAAAGAAACTGAAAATGCCTACTGGAGCAACAGGCCAATATACCTTTGTAGAACAATAAAGAGATTGTTATAAGGTATTCAGACAAAGGTGGGAATATTGCAGTAAAAAACTGTAATCAGTACATTTATTAGACAATCAAATTGGTATAAGCTATATGCCCTTAACAATTAATTGTGTAGCGCTGGCTACCAATCAGTATAGATCTTTGATTGGTAGTGCCTATTTTGTGAGTACATGGGAATACGTGAATGTAAAATAACCTAAGGTTCCCACACTGCATGCCCTACCTAAGATCCACAAGAACATACAAAAACCACCTGGACACCCCATAGTGTTAGATAGAGGACGTTTAACTGAGCTAGCCAGCCAAGTAATATACAATTATCTATATGCACATGTCAAAGCATTATTGTCACGTTCCATGTACCTGGTAGGTGAGCCTGATTATGCAGAGAAAGGCCTTCCTTATGTATCTGACTCGTGGCCCCTGATAGAGCAGACAGGAAGCTTGGGAGTGCAGAATGGTATGCGTGCCTGGCAGGATCACTGTGAGGAGGGCTGTTCCAGATTTCAAGATAATCCAGAGGGATGCACTAGCAGGGTGAAAATCCAAGCAACAAGTGAACAGGAGCTGGATCAGCTGAAGACTGGATGTAATTCACAGGAGTGTGGAGCAAGCTAATAGCAGACAGGCTTTGCAGGATGAAGGGTACAGGCAGGTGCTGGCAGGCCGGATCACACTCAGGCAGGGGGTCCAGGAAGCAGCTGTTAAGCCAAGGCAGGGTTAAGGTGAAGGCCGGGTCGGTGACAGGCGGACAGCGTAGTATCAGAGGAGCAGGCAGAATCAAGGTTAAACAAGCCGGGGGGCAGTTGCAGGCAGAGAGCAGGAGAAATCAGGGGCAAACTGGGTCAAACACAGGACAGATCACAGGTTCAAGGTACAATCAGCAGGGTCACGGGGAAGCTGCAGATCAGACAGCACTGGGCTTGTTTATAAGCCAGGTTTAAATAGCCTGTTTGGTGCCAGGAATCGCGCATGTGTGCATGAGCATTGGCGCTTGCAGACGTGCACCAGCTTGAATGGAGCTTATGGAATGCATTTCCTGACATTGCCCCCTCCCAATGGGCAGCCTCTGGATGCCCAACCAGGTCAGTTTCTCCGCATGGGAATTCTTGAAAGATTGCATGAATATTTCTTTCAGGCTCCCACAAATTCTCTTCTGGCCCATAGCCCTTCCATTTGATTAAATATTGAATTTGGTTGTACCTTTTTCTGCAGTCCAGAATTGTTTCAACTTCAAACTCTTCCTCTCCATCAATAATTACAGGTTCTGGTGGGCCAGTACTTTGTTCAGGAACAAAATCAGGGATAACAGGTTTAAGCAGCGACACGTGAAAAACAGGGTGGATTTTGAATGACTCAGGTAACTCCAGCTTGTAAGCTACTTCATAGATTTTCCTTTCCACAGGAAAAGATCCCCCAAATCTAGGACTCATTTCCTTGAGGGGCATGCCAACCTTAGGTTGCTAGCCATACCTGGTTGCCAGGTTCCAATATTAATTGTCCTTGTCTCTTCTTGTCAAAGACTTTTTTGGTATATTTCTGTATCCTGGCCATAGTTTCCTGTAATAGTTTATTATTGATACTGAAGAAGTTTATGATTTCAGATACAGCTGGGGCTGAACACTCTGGAATGGTGTTGGGCAGGAAGGATGGATGCAAACCATAATTGACAAAGAAAGGAGCTTGTTTTGTAGCAGAGTGAGAGGAGTTGTTGTAGGTAAATTTGGCTAAAGGCAGCAGAGAGACCCAGTCATCCTGGGAGAAGGATGAGAAGCAGCGTAGGTATTGTTCAAGGGTCTGGTTCTTCCTGTTTGCCCATTTTTTCTGTGGGTGATATGCAGAGGAGAAAGACAGTTAATTTTCCAGAGACCTACATAATGCCTTCCAGAACCTGGAGGTAAACGGTACCCCCCTATCAGACACGATGTTAGCTGGAACTTCGTGAAGTCTTATGATCTCCTTAATGAAAACTTGTGCTGTTTTGGAGGCTGAAGGTGCCCCCTTCAATGGTATAAAGGGAGCCATTTTAGACAGTCTGTCTACAACCACAAAGATGGTAGTAAATCCCTGTGTTGGAGGAAGTTCCACAGTGATGTCTATTGAGACCATTTTCCATGGTCTCTCCGGTACAGATAACGGTTTCAGTAGCCCCCAGGCCTTGACTTTACTATTCTTCCTTCGGGTGCAGACGGTGCAGGATTCCACATAACTCTTGCAATCATTGACTATCTGGGGCCACCAAAATGTACATTGCAGAAATTCAGCAGTTTTAAAGGCCCCAAATTGTACAGCCAACCTCTGATCATGGCATAGTCCTAGCCCTGTGACCCTTAAGTCTTTGGGTACAAAGATTTTGTCCTCGTACCATAGCAGGCTATCTTTTGCCTGTAGATTCATTTCTGGGGGAAAGGTAGTTCCCATAGATACCTGCCTAATCTGTGACAGCAAGTCTTCCTGTAACATGAGAAAGTTCCCTGAGGGCAGGATGGTATCTGGGGGTGTGGCTTCTTTGGTGTAATTGAACATTCAGGACAATGCATCGGGCTTGATGCTATCCGACCCGGGCCTGAATGTAATGGGGAAAAAAATCAGGAAAAAAAGTACCCATCTAGCCTGCCATGGTCTTTTGCTGTTCTCAGGTACTCCAAATTTGTATGATCTGTATAGATAAAAATTTTGTGTGCTGCTCCTTCCATCAAGTAACACCACTCCTCCAGTGCTGCTTTAATTGCCAGGGGCTCACGGTCTCCCACTTCGTAGTTCCTTTCAGCTGTAGACTACTTGTGGGAGAAAATGCCACTGGATGCAGCAAAGCTTTGGACCTTTGTCATTGTGAGAGTACTGCTCCGACCACTATTTCCAATGCATCCACCTCTAAGACAAATGGCAGAGCTGAGTCAGGATATATCAAGATGGATGTGGAGGTAAACATTCTTTTAAGGGTCTCAAAGGCAGCCTTCAGGGGACCAGTGTAATCGAGTGGCTTGTCTGGTTACTTCTGTAATGGAGGCGATGATGGGAGATAACCCTCTAATGAACTTCCAATAGAAGATGTCAAATCCGATGAAATGTTGAATTCCTTTTTTTTCTGTGGGAGCTGGCCATTCCAAGACAGTGGTGACCTTCTGAGGATCCATTTCAATATCTTCAACTGAGATAATCAGTCCAAGAAACTGAATGCTTTGTAGTTCAAATTCACATTTTTTTTAGGCTTGGCGTATAGGCCATGCTGCTGGAGCTGAGCCAACACACTCTTGACATACCTGCGGTGATCATTCACTGAGGAAGAGAAAATCAGGATGTTGTCTAGGTATACCATGACAAATAGATCTAGATTCCCGGAAAATCCCGGAAAATGTCGTTGACAAGTGTTGGAATGTGGCTGGGGTGTTGCACATGCTGAACGTCATCACCAGATATTCATAATGCCCAAATCGGGTGCAAAAAGCAGTTTTCCATTTGTCTCCTTCTCGAATGTGGATCAGGTTATAAGCCCCTCAGAGATCTAATTTAGTAAAGATGATAGCAGCACCAAGTCTTTGAAATAATTCAGGCACCAGCGGAAGTGGATAGCAATTTTTCACAGTGATTTTGTTTAATTCACGGTAGTCCATACAAGGCCGTAAAGTGTGATCTTTCTTTTCGGCAAAAAATATGCCCACGCCTGCCAGAGAAGTCATCAAGGTATTCCTTCAGAGTGCCCAATTCTAGTTCAGTGAGAGGGAAGATCCCCCCAAAAGGGACCTTGACCCCTGCCAGGAGGTCAATCGGGCAATCATAGGATCTGGGGGGAGGAAGGATCTCTGCACCCTTTTTACTGAACATGTCCAGGAAATAATGATACACCACTGGGACTAATTGGCGTATCTCAGACTGTCAGAGTCCAGACAGAGTAAGGGTAAGGAGTGACTCATGGTTTCTTGTAGACAATGTTGCTGGCAATATGATGAAGAAAACGTTATTTCTCCAGAGGCCCAATTGATGTGAGGATTGTGGGCCTACAGCCAGGGCATGCCTAAGATAATGGTGAACAGAGGTGAGGAAATAGCATCCAGGCGTAAAAGTTCTTGATGATAGTTGGCATTGGTAGCTGGTAGTGGAACAGTCCCTTGTGTGACAGGTCCTGATTTAATGGTGGACCCATTGGCCAGATTCACGGATAGCCCCTGAGCTTTGGGTTGTAGTGGGATCCAATGTCTAGCTGCAAAAAGACAGGTCTATGAAGCAGCTGCAGGCCCCAGAGTCAATTATGGCGGACACCTGGATATTCCTTCCTGGGAGCTGCAACAAAATGGAAAGAGTGAGGTGAGACAATGCATTTACCACAGTAGAAGTAGGGGTGAATGAGATGGAGAAACACTTACACAGCTTTGCTGGGCAGGATCTCACATAGTGCTCCGGTTCCCAACAATACATGCACAGATTGTTCTGGTGATGATGTGGTGCTCTTCTGTGGTAAGGGTTCGGAAATATCAGGAATGGAAACTTCTGGAGCTGGCGGAACCGGACTGGAAAAGTTAGGAACTCTGGGTATCAACCAAGTTGAACGATATTGTCCTGTTGATCTTTCAGATCGTCGTTCCCTCAGACGTCGGTCTATCTTTATAGACAGATTAATAAGAGCATCCAGAGACTGTGGCACTCCGACTCGTGCTAACTCATCTTTGAGAGGATCTGGCAGGCCAATGCAAAATTGGTAATGCAGGGCAGCGCCATTCCAATTTGTGTTGGAACTCCAGCGTCTAAATTTGACCACTTAATCTTTGGCCACTCTGCGATCTTGCTGAACAGAATGTAATGCGGCTTCAGCAGTGGCAGTTTGCTGGGGGTCCTCATATAGCTGAGACATGGCGTTGAAGAAAGTGGTTAGGTCAGTCAATGATTCTGCCTTTTGTTCCAGGAGACGGTGGGCCCAGGATTGAGGCTCTCCCAGAAGCAGGGATATGACAAAGCCCACTTTAGTTGCTTCCAAAGAGAAGGTGCATGGCTGCAGAGTAAAATAAAGTTTGCAAGCGTTGCAGAACGCTCTGAATTTGCTATGTTCTCCAGAGAATCTTTCGGGTGTGGGTACCCTTGGTTCCGGTAGTAGCATCACAACTGAAGGTGCGGATGATGAACTGGTCACAGGTGCACCTTGGGCATTTGGCAAGGGCTGACAGGACTTTGACCCATTCCTCCAATCGGGTATAACCCTTTTGGAAGGCCTACCTTACATATCTGACTCGTGGCCCCTGATAGAGCAGACAGAAAGCTCGGCAGTGCAGAATGTTACGAGTGCCTGTCAGGATCGCTGTGAGGAGTTCCAGATAATCCAGAGGGATGCACCGCAGGGTAGAAATCAAAGCAACAAGTGAACAGGAGCTGGATTAGCTGAAGACTGGATGTAATTCACAGGAATGGGAAGCAAGCTAACAGCAGACAGGCTTTGCAGGATGAAGGGTACAGGCAAGCGCTGGCAGGCCTGATCCCACTCAGGCAGGAGATCCAGGAAGCAGCTGTAAAGCCAAGGCAGAGTCAAGATGCAGGCTGGGTCAGTAACAGGTGGACAGCGTAGTACCGGAAGAGCAGGCAGAATCAAGGTCAAACAAGCCGGGGCAGGCAGAGAGCAGGAGAAGTCAGGGGCAATCCGGGTCAAACACAGGACAGATCACAGGTTCAAGGTACAAACAGCAAGGGTCACGGGGAAGCTGCAGATCAGACAGCTCTGGGCTTGTTTACAAACCAGGTTTAAATAGCCCGTTTGGCACCAGGAATCGCCAGAAACCTCCAGATGCAGGGGTAGCGATGGGGACCCATCGTATGCCAACCTTTACCTGGGGGAATGGGAACTGTTTGCGAAGGATAATCTGCAGGGTAGCCTTAATAAGGTGATTAGCTGGCAACAATACATCAATTACATTTTTTTATTTGGAGTGGCACACAGGATGAATTAACAAATGTTATATTATATGTTAAACATATTACATTCAACCTTTAATTTACAATGAGTTGCCACCAACATTCAATCACTTTTCTCGATATTGATATTTTTGCAAACTCATGCAGGCTCATCCCTATATAGAAAGCCATCTGCAGGCAAAACGATTTTACACCCAACCAGATCCCACTCACCCCTCTCATTTCAAGCATTCCATATAGTCAATATTTAAAGTGTTACTAAACTCCAATTTTTTTAATTTAAAATAACAAACATGTTATACTGACCTGCTCTGTGCAGTGGCATTTCACAGAGTGGCCTCGGTCCTCCTCTTCTGGGGTCCCCGGCGGCAATTTTGGCTCCTCCTTCTCTGGCTATGGGGCGTGCATAGTCCCCGCGCTCCTGACCTGTGTATCTACAGATCCACGCTCCATAGACTTACACAGCGGGATTTAGTCCTGCCCCCCACTTCCTCCTCACTGCATCTGGTTGACAGCAACGAGAGCTAATGGCTCCTGCTGCTGCTCAAATGCTGTGTAAAGAGGAAGTAAGGGGAGAAATGATGCAGCCCTGCACAGCGCTGATTTCCTCTCCCTTCTCTTCCCCTTCACACAGGGAAGGGGGGCACAGAGAAACTAAAAATGTTTTTTACCTTAATGCATTGTTTGCATTAAAGTAAAAAACGTTTATAGGTTTAGTAACACTTTAAGGATCAAATATAATTGAATGAGTGAGGAAGATTTTGTGAGGGAAGCTAAAGCCCTACAGGTGCATCTGATGGATAGGGGATATAGTAAAACTTGCCTTAGAAAAATCAAGATCGATCTAATTTAATCCAGAACTGTAAGAGGGAATCTAGACCCAAATTATTAAAATGATTAAGCTCTACTCATAAGCAAGTTTGAGATATCCTTGGTAAATATTGGTACTTGCTTTTAGCTCATGGTGTGGTCTCCAAGTACATCAATCAACAACCAGAAATAACATTTAAGAGATAAATTGGTACAGAGCCTTTGTACAATAGGGGTCAGGGTTTGGTACCTCTCCATGTGGTAAGTGTAAATTTTGTCAGAATAATTGTGAGTTTTTTTTATCAAGTGGCTAAATATACAAACCAAAATTCAGTGCCAATTGCCAAACCTTTGGGATTGTATATTTCATGAAATGCCTGTGCGGCTTTTTACATATGCAAGACCAAACGTGTATTTTTTTCAATGCCTTCGAGACCATGCATCACTGATTTTTAAAAAGAAGCCAGAGACCCCTATTAGTCACCATGTGGGGCTTTATCATAACCTTGCTCTCTCTCTCGAATTTGTTTTTTGCTGTGGAACATGTACCTTTCCATGAGCATGGGGGAAATATGAATACTATTTTATTAGGACATGAAACTAAATGGATTTAAACTCTTTAAGCTACTAAGTTTCTGGGTTTAAATAAAGCTTTTAGTTTCAAACCGTTTTTGTAAAATAAACTTTTGCCGTCCCCTCTTAAAGTGGCTATCCTTTATTAGAAAGTTTTTGCTACACATTTGTTGAAAAGCGTCCCTCTGTTTGTACTAGTACTTCTGTATGCTACTTTTTTTGAGTAAGAGGCTGCATGGATGCACAGGACGCTCACGGTTGATATGACATTGGTAACAGGAAATTTTCTGCACCCCACGGTGGCCTTATTCCAGCTGGTGATCATCCTAATTGGGTGCGTTTGTCTTGCTGCAGTATATGATGATTTTCTAGCCCCACTGTTTGTAAGTTTACTTTATTTTGAGCCACGAATATACTCATTGGTTTATTTGGATGAAGCAATATTACTGATAGTTTATGGATTGTTGAAACATGTGAATAAACTTTCATTTTTGTATATTTATTGGCATTCTTTTGCTTGGCACCTAGAAAATCCCATTTATTTTTATAATTTTCATGTGCTTTTATATAAGGATGTGATCACCCTGATTCCTCCTCCAATCCATACTATCCTTTTGGTTTATATTCCCTTTAGACAATGGTATTGAAAATGGTTAGTTAATTTGGGATGATGTCTCAAAGCAGCTCCATGCCTAAGAGTAACTTATTGAAATTGATAATTTTATTTGCCTTACATTTTTGACTCACAAAAAAATGTTGTAACCACGGAGGCACTTATTTTCCCTCTTACCTGTATGTGAGTCATAAGCCAACAACTTTAGACAAACAGGATCCATGCTAACATTAATGTAGGACATCTCCTATGAGAATGCAATGGAGCAGAAATCTAAAACAGCAAGTTTCAGCAGGAAATATATCACCCCCTAGGAAAATGTAATATTTCAAAGCTTTAGGTCTATTGGCAGGGAAACTGAGCTCTAGGACACTTTGTGCCCTAGTCATTTATCAGTACATAACTTGCTTTTTTGTATATGAAGATACAGTATACAGTATGCTTTTTAAAGAAGGGATAGAACATGTAAGGAAGAGAAAATGAATGAGAAGAGGAAAAAACTGAGATAAAGGATTACTGGGGAACAGAAAAAAATGTGGATGGTTTTATACATAATTTTTGTTCAAAATAGAATTTCAGTTGTAAGGATCTCTCCACAAAAAAATGAGAAAAAAAAATCTAAGTCACGCATCTTATAGGGTCCATTAAGAACCAGGATTGATAGCTGGTCTAGGGGTGTAGAACATGGAAAAAAACGCTGGAGAGGTAGAGATCTACCTGAACAACAAAGAGATCAACAATTACATGGTGCAGTGCACTTTTTCAGGGAGTCGCCCAATTAAAGAGTAAGGAAGGTTTGAAGAACTTGTTCCACCATTGCAAACCTACACACCACTGCTCCTCCCCCCTACACACCTTTGCCATCTCCTCATATCTGTTTTGACACTGCACCCCCTTTTCACATTTGTTTAGACACTGTACCCCCTTCTAACACCTGTGCTGATACTGCCCATCCTTCTCACACTTGTTCGGGCACTGCAACCCCTTCTCACATCTGTTCCAAAACTGCACCCCCTCTCTCACCTGACACTGCACCTATCCCCCTCCACTTCCTTTCACCCCCCACACACTGTACAATGTCTATCCTGATACAGGATATGTAAACTTAATGCTCAATTGCAAACCACTATGACATTAAAAACATGCTTTACAGTTGCTGTTTTTTCAAAGTGCTTATTATAGTGCTCACTATAGTGCATACATATTCTGGTTTCCTTTGAGTATCGTGTGTAACGTGACCGTGAAAAGTATATATCTCTATGTTCGGTATTATACATACGTGATATCACTCGTGATATTATTCGTGAAA
>BLSH010516131.1:439230-463821 GCA_018402905.1 Glandirana rugosa | reverse complement strand
AGGACCATGTGATATTTCAGTTTTTCTTTTTTAATAAATCTGCAAAAATGTCAACAATTCTGTGTTTTTCTGTCAATATGGGGTGTTGTGTGTACATTAATGAGGGAAAAACATGAACTTAAAAGATTTTAGCAAATGGCTGCAATATAACAAAGAGTGAAAAATTTAAGGGGGTCTGAATACTTTCCGTACCCACTGTACATGTTGTAGCTAGCACCGGTTTTAGGTTGGCCATTGCTGCGTCCCATCCTCTCTTGAGGACTATGTCTGTTCTCCTATCCATGGGGTCTTTTAGGTGCCACATGTCTTCAAATGCTAGGTCAGACTGTTTAGAGACTTGACAATGGCGCATCTAACTTTGGACTTTTATTCCAAACAGCTTTTGGATCTTTGTCAAAGGGAAATCTCCTTTTCAGGGAGTTTGAAAAGAATGCTTTTTTTTGTCTGGCTCCACCCACTCTCTTTTTTTAATAAGCTCGGAAAGTATATTATGTCCCGGGAAGACCCTGGCCTTCCTTTCCCCTAGGCCTTGGTACATCAAGTCATGCCTGGACAATTGGGTTTCTTCGTTCATTTGCAGTGTATCATATACTGCACCCAACAACTCATCCACTTCTTCTAAGGCTAGTTTGTATTTTGCAGACTTAGCAGCGGCCACCTGGTCCTTGTCTTCTGAGCTTGACTCTGATGAGACTGGTCTAGGCGCTTTCGGGCTATGCACCCTGACCCTGCGGGGCTCTGCCAGCCTTTGGGTTGCTGGGCCTGGGGAAGAGGGTAATGCAGCTATACTGGATGAGGCTGAAGTATTTGCATCCGAAATCAGTTTTCTGAATGACTTAAATGTTGAGGCTACCTCATCTTTAAAGGTATTCAGGAACTTAGCAAGGGGAGAGTCGGCCTCCGATTTTAAGAGATTTGCAATACAATGCTTGCACAGCGCTTTGTTAGAGCTTGAAGACAATTTGTTTCCACAATTGGGACACTTTGCGGAGTGCAACACAATTAGAGAGGCATTACCATCCATCTCCTTCCTTGTAACTGCACCCTGTGCCATCAGCCTCCCAGTAGCACCCTCTTAGGACTATTCAAAACCACCACCAAGGGGTCCCTGGTCCTGCAACCCCCCCACCATAGTGATAAAGGCACACTCAAGACTGCACAGCAGCTTAACTGTGCCAGGCTGGTGCATGCGTCACTTGGGGCTTCCTGGGGACTAGCCTGCAAGGTTCTCCCTGCTGTGCCTTTCCTGCCACTAGTCCAGTGAGCTGAAAGCTGGCCGGGAATGTGTAGGCCCAGCCTTGGCCCTCCTCGAGCCCTGGGGACCCGGAACCGGAAGTCCCGGCACGCACTGATAATGCGAGTTCGGCCACAAGTGGCGCGGACAGCATCTCCGGCCCCTTGGAGTCTGCGCGGCCTAAGCCTCTATATGGTCCCCTGGATCCCTCAGCAAAAGAGACCGCAAGCAGCCCCGGATTGCTGCCATACGCCCGGCTCCTTGGGGAACTCCCGTCATCAGGATCCTGACACCCACCTGATGCTGGAATGAGGCGGGTCGGCTCCTATCAGCTGGACGGTACCCGGCCAAACGGTGAAGAACTTTCCCCCCTGCTACCTCTGTACAGCCTGTGCTTCCAAGGTAGCCTTAAGAGAAGCCCTCCTTGTCACATACACAGCTGGTCCCTTCAGCGATGTGCTGCTCCGACGGAGGAAACACAAATGACTGACCACTGGCTGGAGAGACCTCCTTTTTCAACTGATTGGGCGATGTGTTTCCTGCGGCCATGGGAGGAGCTCCATCTCTCAGGGCTGTCCTGGAAGAAAACTGGGGAAAAAAAGTTTTAGCCAGAGACACACTTTCAGAAAAACTTGACCAATCACAGGTAGTAGAGAGCTGTGAAACCTTGTTTCCACCACGCAAGGACCAGAATTGACAGACACTGAGATAATCAGAAAAGTCAGCCAAAAACAAATTTTTTAAAACTAAAAAATAACAATATAAATAATTCCTAAAACTCACCATTTCTCATTTTGTACAACTGCACATTCTTCTGAATGTACTCTGCAAACTGCACAGTATCTCCAGCCTCTCCCACACACAAAAGAAGGATCTTTTCGCTCATTTTGAACATTTTGTCCACATCTGTAGTAAAAAGCACAGTGGTATATTTGTAAAATATATAAGCCGTTTTTTCATTTTTTGCACACGCTTAAAAATAATTTTAGGCCTGAAAATTGCATAAAACCTCCAATAAATTATATATTTTCTGAAAGCAAACACCCTAGAAAATAAAAAACAGTGGTAGTTCCAATTTTTTATGTCACACACTGTTACTGCAAAATTTCAGTAAAAAAACACATTAAAAGTTAAAGTACAACTAAAGGCAACATACATATTAGGAGGTGCACGATTCTGGCCAAAATGAGAATCACTATTTTTTTGCTGAGAATAAAGATCACGATCCTCGTGGCGTAAAATCTTACATATACAAAAAAAATTGTGCTAACAGCACTGTTTAGTTTTTTTTTTTTTGAAAGTGTCATTTTTCCAAAAAAATTGCATTTGAAAGACCGCTGCACAAATATCGTGTGACATAAAATATTGCAACAGCCATCTTATTCTCTAGGGTCTCTGCTAAAAAAAAATATATATAATGGTTGGGGGTTCCAAGTCATTTTCTAGCAGAAAATACTGGATTTTTACTTGTAAGGAGCAAATGCCAGAAATGATTTAGTCTTTAAATGGTTAAACCAAACTCTTCTATACACTGGAGTTCAACCCTTTGATCATTTGAAACATAGTATCTTTTTACTTATTTTTATCAACTTGACTTGGCTCTCTGCCCAGACTTGGCAGTCTGCCCAGATAGGAGAGAGGAAAAGATTCCTGGGGAGACTTCAGGCAACTTGCATTGACTTCTATAACAGTCAAGTCGCGCTGAGTCGCCCCGCAAGTCGGACTCCATTAACTGCACTTAAAATCGCCGTAATGTGTGATGGAGATCGCGGGGGGTGAATCGAGATTGCGATTTTAATACGATTAATCGTGCAGCACTAATACATATTTTAGTAAAATCTCATAAATACCTGAAAGTTACACATGGTAATAAACATAATAACTGAAATTATTATTTCTCTACCATATACTGCAATTCTGGTCTATAATCCCCTCCAGCAGACCTCCTTTGGTGTATACAAGTAATGATGATGGGAGGAGTTGAGCAGAGCTCAGAAGTAATTTCCTGTCAGTGAAATATCTTGTCTATCAGTCCTCCAGCCTTCTATGATGCTCAGTCTATTTTACATAACACACACCCATCTGCCAATCAATATCTGGGTTTGTGCTATGTAAAACAGCCACAAGTCATTACAGACAAGCTAGGTCTAGGCTCTAAAGCAGTGGGCGGGCAAAGGAGGGACAGATGTGGGAGTGGGTGGGGCTTCATGGGCCAGTTGTGGGCGGGGCCTAATTGGGTTTCTGTGTAGAATGAAATCCCTCAGCTTCCCATGTGATATAAGAGCACCTCCCCCACTGATGTCAGGATGTTTTTTGCAGAGAGATAGATGCAAATGGGGACATGAGTTCAACACAGGCAATTGGAAAACCAGGAAATAAAGTTGTCACTTCACTAAAGGAAGTGCCCATGAAAGCTGGAGACAAGGTAGAGATCTCCCCATCCTTACTGCTTTTTGCAAAGCAGTCAGTGACAAGTTTAACAGACTGTATACTTAGATAACATATTGATTTCTTCATTTTGACCATAGTTCTAGTTCTAATTTAAGGGGGCACAAAAATGCAATAAATTACCTAATTTTTGGGTAAAGTATAAAAGCCAAGGTTGCACCAAGTAAATAGATACCCAAGATGTCAAACCTTAAATTTGCATGCACCCGTGAAATAGTGACAAACTTCAGGACCCTATATTTTCCATAGGCGATGCTTTAAAAAAACACTCTAGGCCATCAGTTTAGCGTTACGAAGGAGGTCTGGTGCTAGAAATATTGCACTCATTCCGGCGTGCGCTGGGATATGTAACATGTGTATAGCAATCAACATTTTCAGAAGTATGCGCCCTGCTGCGTGCGTTTATGTTTGTACGCGAGTATATGTGGGGTGGCATTTTATGTGCTTGGGTGTAACAAATTTTTTACAATTAAAAAAAATATTTTTTTTACTTAACTTTTTTTCCCTAACACATAGGGGGCACAAAGTCCCCTATGTGATGATTTTTTTTGGCGACAGGTTCTCTTTAATGAAACATCCAGGGTCTAAAAGACCCCGCATGTCTCCCCTGTGCTACTCTGAATGTAATGCAATGCAGATTGCATTGCAGTACATTATTTCCCGGCATTTTTGGCCGGGGAAGCAGTCAACAGGGAGCCAGAAGTGACGTTACACGTCACTTCTGGGTCAGTAAGAAGGGGAGGAGAGGGAACGATATGCCAGGCAAGCGGAGACCAGGATACATAGCGGGGGGCACACGCGGGGTGCGTGGAGTATTCGGGCGGCAGCCCAGGCACCTGGACGCAATTTCTTGTCGCCATGGCGGCCAGAGTTTGTTGAGCCCTGGATTATATACTCCTTTACTTGAACATATTGGTAAAGAAATACAAACACTAGGATGAAAGGGAAAATTCCAGTCTAAGGTATAAAAGAACATGTTTTACCAATGTAAATGTTTATTAAGAGTATGAGAACAGGTGGTAATAAAAGTTTGGGGATTTTTGCTGAGAATGGATATGCAGAAAAGCAGGAAGCTGTGAGGAGCTGCAGATTCTTTCACTTTCACTTCCAGCAACTCACACCACACCAACACCATGATGTGACAGATTTCTACAATGACTCACAGCTCACAAACCAGCCCGCACGCTCTAACATTCTCTTTGTTCACTAGCTCCCATCTTAATACAGCTACTCAATAAACACATTTTTAAACATTGTGCTTCTTTCAACTCTTCCTGGTGTTTCATTGTCAGGCTCTTACATCTGGCATAGGGGTGCAAATGCGTTATTTAAAGTTGAACTCCAAGAATGATATTTTTTTCAAAATTAGATCCAGCTTGGCTCAAAGTAAATATACATATGTGATATCTAGAGGGCCACTGAAAGTCACTGTAGTAGTCCGCACTACATACAGTAATAGCTGCGATTCTAGATGCCGCTCCATAGACTGCCCCTCTGAACAATGAACACGATTGGATGGGATGGGGGGGGGGGGGTGTTGGCTCGCTCAGCACTGTCACCATTCCTAGAATTCTTTTTTGTTCTCAATGAATACAAGGCATTCTCTGATTGGATGAGGTAGGGACAGTGAATTCCACTCCAATTTCCACCTTGTCCAATCACTGAATGTCTTCTATTTGTTGATAAAGGCATTCTATGAATAATGGAGGTGCTGAGTGAGTGACCCCTCACAGTCAGTGTGGGGGGCAGGGGGGGCTGCTTACATGGAATCTGGAATATCATGGCTGTCACTCTATCTAGCAAGGACTACTACAGTGATTTTCAGCATCCCCCAAAGGCCCTCCAAATATCAGATATACATACTTTCGTCAGGCCAAGCTGGACCAATGTTGTATGCAAAAAAACATAAGTTCAGCTTTAACATGGCTAAGGCCAGCCATAGACAGATTGCAATTATGATCCATCTATGGGCAAGCTGGTTGTATTTAAGTTGTTCAATTAATCAGCTTCAATACAACCAGCCTGTCTTTTTTTTTAGTGTGCGATTACTGTCGCCAGACATAGCCAGCAGAGGTAATCACATTCTGACAACAGGGAAAACTCTCACTGTCAGAACACAATACCACAGTGGGATGGATTCCCTCATTAACACTGAATGTGTTGATGGGGAAATCAAGTGATTCTCTTTCCCTCAACATATATGACCAACCTAAGCCTTGCCAACTTACATCACTATATGCAGTGAGAGAATGTCAAGAGACCAATGAAGGTCCTTACCACTCAAGGGAAAGGCAGTTAGTGGGGTCCAGAGGCCAGGCCTTAGTAATAAAAGGAAACTAGCGTAAAAGAGGCACAAAAGACGACTTATCTGTTTACTGTACAAAAGAGAGGAACCTTGGCCAAGCTATTTTTGTGAGTATGGGGCTGTTGCATATGGGCTCCTGCTCTGAATGCTTTTTTGTGACATTTCCAATTGTTACTTTGTTTCATAGCTATACTGCACCTTAAGATCTCCCGAGGAAGCAAGTACAATGCATTGAGCTATGGATGCCTGTATAGATACATTTTATACAATTTTTTAACAATGTTTTGACACATTTTGGATTGTATGTCTCTTCCATTAAAGTGATTGTAAAGCTTCTTTTTTCCCCCCCTTTAAAATAACAAACATGTCATACTTACCTTCCTCTGTGCAGTGGTTTTGCACAGAGTGGCCCCAAACCTCCTCTTCTGGGGACCTCCAGCGGCACTCCATATCGAGTGACCGATCAAGGAAAGCTTCCCTGGAGTCACATGTGCGGGCGCGTTCCCGTGTTCCGCGGTTTGCGTGTATTCACACAAACAGAGGGACTCGCCCCCGCCCCTCGCATCACTGGACTTGATTGACAGCAGCGGGAGCCAATGGCTCCCCTGCTATTAATCCAGCCAATGAGGACCCGTGACACCGGCTGGAGCGGATTGCTCGTAGCCGCTCAGGTAAGTAAAAGGGGGGCTCACTACTGAGAAAAGGTTTTCCACCTTAATGCAAAGAATGCATTAAGGCGAAAAACAATGAGACTTTACAACCCCTTTAAGCTTGGCTGAAATGTTCATGTATTTGCTGATGAACTGAATAAATGATGTTTTTTATACATATTTATACATGCTTTTCTGGCCCCTGTTCCCACCTCACTCAAAGTCCCATGGGCTATTTTTCTCCTTTATTGCAAATTACTAGGGATGGAGGTGTGTTACAGGTAGCATCAGACCTGTCCTCTCTTTTCTATAATCACTAAAGTGGATTGATTAGCCCGAACACTTAGACAATTGATCACGGGGACCCTAGCCTAACCTACACAATTACTGCACTATACATAACAGAGACAACACATTGATGACAAGTCACATAAACAAATAGAACAATCATTTGGACGCCAGAAAAGTATGTGCAGAATGATAGCCCTATGGCTGTATTTTAACCAATTAATTGGGTGTCAAACGGGCTGTCTTTCTGTACATAGGTCAATTGTCAGTTAAAGTAACATAGTGCTGTATCGCAAAAAATGGCCTGTCAGGAAGGGGGTAAAACCTTCCGGAGCTGAAGTAGTTAAAGTGCAGAATTTAGGGGGTGGAAAGCTGAAGTGAGGAGAGCTCTGACAGCTGATTGGAGGGAAAGGACACACTCCCCTCACACAGCACAAAGGAACAGAGCTGAGGCTGTCAATCAGCTTAAGGTCACTCCCATGTCACCATTTTTCTCTCGGTGTCAGGAAAAGGTGTCAGAGGTGACTTCTGCTGATAGCAGAGGAATAAAACAGAGAGAAAAAGCAGACTAAAATGATACTTAGGCTACTTTCAAACTGGGGCGTTTTTCAGGCGCTTTTGGGCTAAATATAGCGCCTGAAAAACACCCCACCCCCCCCCCCATACACCCCAATGTGAAAGCCGGAGTCCCGCAAGCAGCATCATTGGGGCGGTGCGGCGATTACAGTGAGCAGCGCATGTTAGTTGTGGTCAAGTGTACTTCTCTATGCACACTACAGGTCAACTCAGGAGTGAGCGAGAGAGTGACTACATTCCTACATACATTGGGACTATGGAGAATGAATGTAGCCACCCTCTAACAGGAAGTCAGTTCAGAGCAGCATAAAAGGAATTTAGAGGTGGTTGAACTTGAGAGCAATAGCAGGTACTTTTTGCAGTTAAAGCAGAGTTCCAGTCAAAAGTGGAAGCTCCACTTGCTCACACCCTCCCCCTTCCACTGCCATAATTGCCACCTTTGAGGGGGGAGGGGAGCGGATACCTGTCAAAACCAGGTATCCGCTCCCACTTCCGTTGAAGATCACTGCATGGTTGTGCGGTGATCTACGAAACTTCCAGCCCCTCCTCCCTTCTGGGAGACACACAGGTCCCAGAAGACAGCGGGACCATTCAGAAAGTACAGTGCGACTCGCGCATGCGCAGTAGGAAACAGTCTGTAAAGCCGCAAGGCTTTGTTACCTTTTTCCCTTAGTAAGGATGCTGGCGCCTGCACCCGGAGCCGATGGATGGGTCGGATTCGGGTGCCGACACCACGGGATCCCTGGACAGGTAAGTGTCCTTATATTAAAAGTCAGCAACTATTTAATTGTTAACTTTTTTCACCTAGGTTGGAACTCTGCTTTAACCGCTTCACCCCTGGAAGGATTTCCCACTGTAGGACCAGAGCACTTTTTGCGATTCGGCACTGCGTCGCTTTAACTGACAACTGCGCGGTCCTGCGACATTATACCCAAACAAAATTTGCGTCCTTTTTTTCCCACAAATAGAGCTTTCTTTTGGTGGTATTTGATCACCTCTGCGTCATTTCTGATCACCGCTATATACAAAAAAAAGTGACAATTTTGGCCGATTTATATTGGTAAAAAGAATCGCAATCAGCGTTTCATTGGTTTGCACAAAAGTTGCCGCGTTTACAAACCATGAGAATTCATTTCTGGCATTTTAACATATTTTTTTTTTGTTTACTAGTAATGGCGGCGATCTGCGATTTTTATCGGAACTTTTATCGGGACTGTGATATTGGGGCGGACATTTTTGACACTTTTTTGGGACCAATGACATTTATACAGTTATCGGAAATTTAAATATCCACTGATTACTGTATAAATGTCATTGGCAGTGAAGGTGTTAACACTAAGGGGGCAGTGAATGGGGTTAACTGTGTTCCCTAGGCTTTTTTTAACTGTGATGGGCCTGGGCTACCAGGGGCATGACAGATCTAACTGATCCCAGTGACAGGGATCAGTAGATATCTATCATGCCCACTGACAGAGCGGGGAACCGCCGTGTTTACATCGGCGGTTCCCCCCGTTCTTTCCTTCTGGCAGGTCATTGCGGCTCACCGGCGACCATCAGGTCCGCCCGAGCCGCGGGCACACTCCTCCAGAGTGTGGCGGGCATGAGAGCACTCCGCCGGTGGCGCGCTCCCGCCCGCTAGCTGAGCATGCGCAGATCGCCGCTTATATACGGCGTTTCGTGGAACACAACCACACTGCCGCTGTACACATACAGTACACAGTCGGTAAGTGGTTAAAGTAAAACTAAGGCCCACACAGGTGCGACAATTGCGCTGACTTTGAGAGCACAAGTCGCATGACATGTAAAAATTCATGTTTCCCTATGAAAGCTGTCTTAAAGGGGTTGTAAAGTCTGAAGGTGAAAAACCTTTTCTGTTGCAGCTGCCCCCCAGAACCCCTCTTTTACTTACCTGAACCCGATCGTTCCAGCGACAAGCACAAGTCCAGCAAAACAAGTTGCTGGCTTGGGTCCTCACTGGATAGATTGATAGCAGCAGGAGCCATTGGCTCCCGCTGTAGTCAGTCAAATCCAGTGACACGGGGGTGGGGCCGAGTCCTACTGTCAATGTCAATGGACGCAGCAGCAGGACTCATGAGCGCGCCTACACAAATGCCCCCCAGGGAAAGTGTCTCTCCGTGGGGGTATTTGATGAAGAGGAGGAGCCAGGAGACCCCAGAAAAGCAGGATCGGGGGCCACTCTGTGCTAAACCCTTGCACAGAGCAGGTTAGTATGACATGTTTGTTATTCTTTAAAAAACAAAACGAAAACAAAGCTTTAGGCTCCATGCACACTGGATGCTATCTGGGCTCTTTCAGAGTCGGGCAGGAGACGCTGCTTACAAAACGTTCTTTTGCAGTGTTTTGTAAGCAGCGTTTACCGGCGTCTTTTTTTTTTCTTCATTGGCTTCCATTGACTGCAAAAAACGCCAGACGCCGATAAGCCGGCGTTTACCGGCATCTAGCGTTTTTTGTGGTCAGGAGAACGACTTTTGAATGTCAATTCAGGGCGCTCAGATAACAGCCCAGAAATGCCACTGCTGATAAACGACAATTAATGTCCATGTGTGCATGGACACATAGGATAACATAAAGTGGCGTTTTTGGGCTGTTAAAAAAACGCCCAAACGACCGTTTATCAGATACAGTGTGCATGGAGCCTTACAATCACTTTAATGTTGGGGCCAGCCTGAAGTGATCTAGCAGGACTTCATTTTCTGACTAAGGCCCCTTTCACACATGCAGGCCAATCAGGTCCGACTGTCCGTTTTTCAGGCACCTCTATGGAGCGACAGAGGTCAGTGGCGACATACCCGCTGACATCGTCACTATCCGATCCGGTTTGCTAAATCCAGACAGATTGAAACCTTATTTTCCATCCGTCTGGCAGATCGGATGGAATCGGACAGGCGGACCTGTTTTCATCCGATCTCCCATATAAGAGAGTGGGGCTCTGACAGATCTGTCTCCACACAGTGAGCAGAGACAGACCTGTCATCCACCGGCTCAGCAGATCGATCCCTGCTGAGCTAGCGGAGTCTGTCAAAACAGACCGCCCCGTGTGAAAGGACCCTAAAGTTCTACTTTAATATTATCAGTTTCTATCGCTGTCTGTGCCCCCCTTAGGGAGATTCACCCTATTTGTTCTATTTACCATTATCAGTGACACTAGGTTCACACATAAGCGATGCGGGAATCACGCCGGTCCCTGCATTGCATCTCTCCTGCAGGCAGTTCACACTGCCCTCTGCGAACCACTGCGGGTGTCAGTATATTGTTAATGACACCCCCAGATCGGTTCACAGATCGCAGTGTGGAATCGGATCACATAGGTGAGAACACCCATGTGATCAGATTCCAGGGCAGGAAAAAAAAAGTCCCGGCACTATTTTTCGTACGAATCAAATGCGAGTTCAGCCATACAACTGAATGGCTGAACTCGCAATGCACAGATACCGCATGCGATCGGCACCTGCCGTGCGGTTGCAAATCGCCTGCAATGTCTGTGTTCACACAAGCATGAACCTAGGCTCAAAGTGAAAGTAAAAGAAAATCCCAACTGTTGGGTTGTCCCCAGAACAGGAATAGTGGGGATAGCTTTTATTGGGGGCACTAGCTCTGGTGACAAGCAGGGATTCCTATAATTTGCAGGGATTTCCTGTTTGGCTACGGAACAGGAAGTGATGGGAAATCTCCCCAATGGGACATAAATGACAAAAATAAACCTTACAGATGTTTATAATCCTCCCTTACTCTATGCAAATATAGTTTTGCCTATAGCGAACTCCTTTAAAGGATACAGCCTTGAATAGGATTATAGGTGTCACTTTAATTACAGTAGAAGTTGATATAAATATAATTGTGAACGAGCTTGTATCATAGAGTGGATGGCACGGTTTCATGTGTACATAAGCCACAATAGCCATGTGTATTGATGGTTCCCATGGCATGGCGGGGCAGGATGGTGATAATGGCAGCCAGGTGCTGTGTGCACTCACCGTGCTTCATCTTGATGATACTGTTGGCACACACGGTGTCGGCGGCCACCATCACGTAATCAGAGCCCTGGATCCCGATCAGATACTCCATGGCTGCAAGTTCTTCCTTTCAGGTAAATCAGCTCCCTAGGTTCAGGACGTTACACAGCAATTCACTTCAGGCCGGGATCCTGTCGCACGCCTCTGACGTCACGAGCAGCGCCGCTCGCAAGGAATGCTGGGGATTGTAGTGGAGAGCACGAATGACTTGACTCTTTCCTCTTCAGAGATTCTCTGAGAATTTTAGCTAAAATAATATCAAAAGTGTTTAAAATGACTGCATTCGTTTTTGTGTAAAACAAAGGAAGGGCTGAGAAAGAGCACATAGGGGTTTAATCAGTCATTGTTTATAGTTTTTCCTGACGTGTGCTTGGCATGCATTGGGGGACATTTGTCAAGCAAATTATAGACAAATCACACTGCCTCTTAGGACTCGTTCATACTAGCTGATCATGGAAGGTTTTTTTTTTCTAAGTTAAAGAGGTTGTAAACTACAAAAAAAAAACAAAAAAAAACAAGACAAAGGTATAATGAACTAGGTCATGATGAAATGTTTACCTTAGAATGATGCCCTGAATTGGCGTAGTGTCATTAGTGTTTACCCCGACACAAATGGATACCGGAAGTGACCTTTGTATAACGGAAAATGGTATCAAATACTTACCGTAATTTTCCTTTCCTGACGCCAAATCATGGCAGCATACTAGTGATAGAGCTGCGCCTCTTGACCACTCCCTCAGGACCAGTGAAAAGAATAAAAAAAGGCATAGTTAACCATGGTTTGGCGTCAGGAAAGGAAAATTACGGTAAGTATTTGATACAATTTTCCGTTTTCCTAACGCCAACATGGCAGCATACTAGTGATAAATAACTAGCTGACAGGGTTGGTTCTACTTGCCAAACCAATCTTCTAATTAGGATGGGACAGTGGACTGAATAGTCCTTCCTACAAAGTCCACAGATGTCAAGGTACCTTTGTCTACTCCGTAAAGTTTAAATAGGTACTCTGGGATGACCATGATACTTCTACAGATGGATACTATAGATGCTCCCAAATGGGCTGCCTATGAGACTGCAACCACTCTGGTAGAATGCACTGCCGCTGACGGTGGCTCACACCCCCTCGCCCTATATGCATCACCAAGCCTGCTAGAGTCCAGGCAGTAACCTCTTTCTCTTGATGATTTCCAGCTTGAATGACAAAAGGCTTATTAGATGATCTGAAAGGAGCAATTGTGGACAGGTGCTTCTTTCTGAAAACGTCCAGGTCGTGTGACTTTCCTGTGTGATGTTCTGGAAATGTAGGCAATTCCCAGATGTCTGTGAAATAGAGGGCTATTGCTACCTTTGATACAAGATGACCTACAAGACAGAACTCTACTCTTTTTCTAAAGAAAACTTTTCTTTTTTTTTCCAAGAGCTTGCATCTCAGACAAACTTCTGCTTAAAGTTTTTGCAATAGATACTGTCTTGTAGGTAAAGGCCCAAACCAAATACTGCTTTGTTGGAGCAAACGGTTGAACGGACAGGAGATCCAGCAACACCAATCGATCCCACTGGGAAAGACTCCTTTTCGTTTGTGTCTGAATCCTTACAACTGCCTTCAAAAGTCATGCAGACTGAAGGATTCTTGGCCCATTTAAATTTGTTATTGCCAATATAGCTGACACTTGCCAGCTCAGTGAGGATAGGCTAAGGCTCATGTCCAACCCCGCCTAGAGGAAGTATAGAACAGCTGGGGGCAGTAGGATCAATGTGTCACCCTACTGAGATAACGCAAACTTGCTCCAGATTTAGGCATAGATGTTGTAAGTGGAGTGCCTTCTAGCACTCAACAAAGTAGAGATTGCTCTGGAGCAACCGGAGTTCCCCCTGCCTCCTCTATTAGCACCCTGCTTGCAGTCCCGGTTTGCATATGTGCATAGGGGAAATGTCTTCTGTATTCTGAAGTGAATGGCCAAGGAAAACCGAGGGCTTCATGGCCAATATGGAGGATTGGCCATGACAACCATGCACTCCCTTGACAGACTCTAGAGCAGTGGTTCTCAACTCCTGTCCTCGGGACTCACCAACAGGCCAGATTTTCAGTATTACCTTGGGGAGATGCAGACTAGAATACTGCAATCACTGAGCAGCAAATTATATCACCTGTGATGCATTTCAGTTATCCTGCAAACCTGGCCTGTTAGTGGCTCCCGAGGACTGGAGTTGAGAACCACTGCTCTAAAGGAATCTCATTACGAGAGATGTTGGGGGGAAAATATATAGGCTAGATTGCAGCCCCAAGGAGAGACCAGAGCGTATGCCCCCTGTGCTGGGATGCGGAAACAAGGCCAGACATACCCAACATTTGTTATTGCTATGGGTAGTGAAGAGGTCTGTCTGTGGTAGGCCCCACCTATGGACCAGCTCAGAGAAGACCTGGGACGTAGACTTACTTGTTGTGCTCTGGGAAGCTTGCATGATAGTCGGTCTGCCTATGTGTTCAAAAGTCTGCTGGGAGGTAAACTGCTTCCTGAATGTGCTAGTGATCTTCTGTCTCAGACGTTATGGGTTTCACCTATCTCAATAGCATACCGCTGATAGGGAGAGTTCCTCCCTGGAGCTGAATATAGGCAACTGCTGCCCTGTTGCTCAACTGCAAGGAGACTGGTCTTCCCTTGATTCTGTTTAGCAAGGCCAAAGTGCTAACAAAGGCTGTTTGAACTGCCAGCACATTCGAGACTACCCTCCTTGGTTGGAAATGTCCATTTTCCTTGACCGACAGTCCCTCACAGTGTGCCTCCCAGGCTGTCTTGCCGACATGATTCATAACAATGATCCAGTGTAATGGTTCAAAAGGGCCGTGACTTCCTCAAGGTTTTTCCATCACCGTGGACCGCTACTCATACTGAGTGACACTGTTCTCAACTGTGCTCGATCCTGTTTCCTCCCTTGCGCTAAGAATCCTAGTTGAAACTTGCGCAGGCGCCCATGGAATCATCGGTATGCATGAAGACGTTGAGCCCAGAAGACTGAGGCACTGAGAAGCCATCAAACAAGTGAAGGTAGCTGTCCTCAGAATTCTCTTCCTGACTGTCACTGCTTTCTCTGATGTAAGCAAAACAGAGGAACTAGCAGAGCACCCCCAACTACACTAACTGTTGGGTTGGAGAAAGTCAGCTTCTCTTTCCCCTATTTTTTTTTTTTGAAGTTGATAACCCAGCCATATCTCTGCAGGGTATATATGAGGACCTCTTGGTGCAACAGCAATTGTTCCAGTCCCCTGGATAGAAGAAGAATGACATCCAGGTAGTGACAAACCCGGAGACCCTGTTCTCTGAGTGGAGCTGGCACAGCTCTGAGTGGAGCTGACACGGTACTGAGACCCTTGCCAACATTCTCAGAGATATTTATTATTTATAGGCCACAAGGTAGGCTGTTAAAGTGGAGATGCGTCTACTTGATCACCAAACTTACTTATTTTGGAAAGAAAAGGAAATTTGGGATGTGAGGATAGGCATCATGACAATCCAGCAGTAGCATCCAGCCGGCTGCTTGTACTGTTTTAATGGATTCCACCTTAAAGATCTCTAAGAGGGCCAACCAGATTTAACCTCTTTCGATCTGCAACTGGACACTAGACAGGGTTGGGTAGAAAACCTGCAATCTTTCCTGTGAATAGGACCGGGACAATGACTCCCTGACTCTAAAGTGTCTGTAAGTATTGTAGCAGCCCGCCCGCTTTTGTGGTGGATTTGGCAGAGAAATGGTCTGGAGGAGAAACAGTGAGGAATCCCTGAAGTGACCATGAGTGCCTATTACCTTCCTCCAAGGAGCTGTACAACATGCTGTCCAGAAACCCATAAAGCGCGCCCTCTGGCTCCTACCTCAAGAGTCTGGGCATGCGCTCGTCAAAAGGGCTTAGTGGGTACTTGCGGTATACCCCAGGATTTTCACTTATGGGCCTTGTGAAAGGTTGCCTGAGTTCCCTTACATCCTCTACCTGGGACACTAGCCTGACAGCCGGCCCTAGACTCTCTGAACCTAGAGAAGCGGAACCTGCCGGGAGAAACATTTTCTTTTCCTTTTGCTTCCGGTCTTATGGGAGCAGATCGGACTTACCTCCTGTCACTTATGATATGGCTGTCTCCAGTTTCCTACCAAACAGAGATCTTCTGCCATAAAGTGACTCACACCAGTCTTGTTTTTAGGAAGCAAGACACCGCCCAGGGTCTCAACCATAGGGCCCCCCTAGCCGTGACCAAGTTGGTTGCCTCGTTACTAGGCTACAGTCGCATATACTGTGGGCATGGATTTCAGTGATGCTATACCCGGGCTCTGACAAGGATAAAACCTGTATAGACAATCAAAGGAGAAACTTTCTCTGAACTTTACCATCCATCTGATTAAATTTCTTCCATAAACAGAGAAGGAATTGCCGTTTTGAAGAAAGAGTAAATATGACTGTCTTTTTACCCATGTAATGGCATGCATGACCGCCTGGATCCACTGTTCCACGAAGGAAAAAAAAAACTGAAACCAAGCAGCTCTGGGTCTTCCTCTGATGAAGAGGAGCTATTATCTGCAGGCTGCCCACTCACCAGGGTGGCCCAAGCCTCAGCCCACAGACACTTAAATAATGGCAGATTTCGTTCCTACAGAGGAAACACTGCAGGGCCCCATAAAGATCGACAGAAGGGGCACACAGGCTTTTTAGCGTAATTTAGCAGCCCGAGCACTGGGTCTTCGCACTGGGAGAGGCTTGAACTCAGACGGCTACTGCACAGAAGCAGAGGTGGGGACTTAGAACTGCTTACTCTTCACTGCAGAACTGAGTGGTTGAGCGCCACATGCCAGGGTGCCAGGTTGTTTTTCTAGTGGCTAGAGTAGCAACTAGGAGGGGCTACCTGGCTGGCATAACTGAAGTGAGTCCAAAATAGCATCTTGCATCATAATTATGAGTATATAGTGAATATCTCCTAAACTGTGCAGGTTTAGGAGATATTTACAGTACCTTCAGGTAATCCTTATTATAGGCTTACCTGTAGGTACAAGTGGTGTAACAGAGTTTACAACCATTTTAATGCAGAGAATGCATTAAAGTAGAAAACTTTAGACTTTGCAACCACTTATTACAACCACATCATTTTAGGATACAGTTTTGACACTTTCAGCACTCTAACTTTGGCCCCCAATGATTACCAAACACTGACAAGTGGGATGGATTTGGAGAGACTAACAGACCTTTAGTTCCTAGTACCAGCCCTGGATCTCCCTGTTTTTTTGTATAGTAGGGACTGCTGATGAATTGGTATCCTGCACAGCCAGACACACCAAATTTTTACAAGCACTCCAGAGTGAGAGAATCAGCACCAATCGACCTGAGGATTACCATCGGGCGGCCTGCGCCAGACAGAAATACATGCATCTGGCAGTGTCACACTTACTATGTGCTACTGCCAGCCTGCACCCCAAAGCGGTGCCGGCCTGACAACCCCCCAATGTGTGGCGCCCGGGTCAGACTGCCCCCGCCCCCCCAGTTGGTACGCCACTGCAAGGGACTATGAGTTCCTGCCTGTAAGGGCCCTTGCTAAATCTGACTGAGAGCCTGTCAGATCAACTAACAGTGATTCAGCTGGAGCCAGCAAGCAAGTGTGTGCCGGAGGAAAGTAGAGGAGACTGTACATAGACTGTATATAGGAAGTTGTCCCTGAAGTTTTTGCTGAAGTTTTGCTAAAGTCAGGAGGGCATCCCATAAACTCCCATCCCTATGCAAGTTATTAACTATCTAATTAATAACAAAAACAAAGTCACGGACTGTTCTCTCACTCTGGAGTGCTTGTAAAAATTTGGTGTGCCTGGCTGTGCAGGATACCAATTCATCAGCAGTCCCTACTATACAAAAAAACAGGGAGATCCAGGGCTGGTACTAGGAACTAAAGGTCTGTTAGTCTCTCCAAATCCATCCCACTTGTCAGTGTTTGGTAATCATTGGGGGCCAAAGTTAGAGTGCTTAGACTTGAGCGGATCTTACAATATCTGGTGAAAGTGTCAAAACTGTATCCTAAAATGATGTGGTTGTAATAAGTGGTTGCAAAGTCTAAAGTTTTCTACTTTAATGCATTCTCTGCATTAAAATGGTTGTAAACTCTGTTACACCACTTGTACCTACAGGTAAGCCTATAATAAGGATTACCTGAAGGTACTGTAAATATCTCCTAAACCTGCACAGTTTAGGAGATATTCACTATATACTCTGCTGCCGACGTAATCAACGCATGCGCACTGACGGAACTGCCCGGCCCGCCGGTGCCATTTCTTCGGGGCCCTGTGCCACGACCGGCGGTTCCCGCGCGTATGTGCGGGAGTGACGTCATCGCGGCTCCAGCCAAACATAACAGAAATAACTTGGGTGAAAGATGTCGGCCCTGTCACCGGTGTAGCGTCATTAGTGGATACCCGACACAAATGGATACAGGAGGTGACGTTTGTAAAAATAAAATAAAAAATGTGCATTCGCCTCCACTGTGTCCAATTTCATTCCCCGATTTCCACGTAGACATAGAGTTTGTTATAAAAAATGAGGGCGGCCAACCGACCACTTTCCCCTGTGTCCACGTAGGTGTGGAGGTGCATGTGCAGTTGTGTTTTTTTTCCTGACGCCAACATGGCAGCACACTCTGCCTCTTGACCACTCCCTCAGGACCAGTGAATAGCATAAAAAAAGGCATAGTTAGCCACCCCCCATTCTTCTTTTTTTCCTCATACCTCCACGCACCAGTGAAGAGTAAGCAGTTCTACGTCTCTACCTCTGCCTCTGTGCAGTAGCCGTCTGGGTTCAAGCCTCTCCCAGTGCGAAGTCCCAGTGCACGGGCCGCTAAATTGCGCTAAAAAGCCTGGGTGCCCCTTCTGTGGGTCTTGATGGGGCCCTGCAATGTTTCCTCTTTAGGAACGAAATCTGCCATTATGTAAGTGTCTGTGGGCTGAGGCTTGGGAGGGCCAGCTATACTGCATTAATTTGAGAAGAAAAATGTATGTATATGTATAAATTTATTTATTTCTTTTGGTTAAAAAAAAAAACTTTTTAGTTTCTGTTTGTTATGAAGGCATATATTTTTTCTTCTCTCTATTTAATGTCAAATACCTTCTCTCCCTAGTACTATTTTCCTTTCTGGCTATCCTCATTTCAGCTGGCCATCCTATCTGTCCTCAAGCCATGAGTTAGTCACCGCTTATGCAAAAAGACCCTCAAATTCAAAGATACGGGACCACCATGTTGGTAAGTTTGCAGAAAAAGAGTGCCTCCTTATGTGGATTGCTTTGAGTGCGTTCAGCCTCGCATGCGCATGCTCTCAAAAATCAAGAGCCAGTGAAAGACGGACGGTCTTCATAAGAGTGTAACTGCAGATGCCGCACCCACTCAAGGGAAAAGGTTCCAAAGAAGACATCTTATTGCCTCTTCCCCAGAGCAACGCCAATGCCCCAGCAAGAATCCTGCAGGGCCTGTGGCACAGTGCCTGTAGCCAATAGGCTGGTGAGTAAAGACTGCCTGGAGGAGTTTGCAGTTAACAGGTAACACCAAATATCTTCATTAATTATGATGCAAGATGCTTCATAATAGTGGACGTGGGCCCTCCAAGTCTTGTTGAGATTGGGCTAAACACAGACAGGTCGAGACGTTCAGGTGGATTCAAGCCCTGGGAGTCAATCCCTAAGTAGACCTCTTTGCATCCCCATGCAATTTCAAACTCAAGAAGTATTACTCTGGGGGCCGCTGCAGTCAGGCCCTCAGGGTGGATGCCCTAACAGACCAGTGGGGCTTCAGCAGTGCATATGCCTTTCCTACGTTCCCAGTAATTCTCACATTTCTGCAGAGGCTCACAGCAGGAGCCGTCGGGTTGGTAGTGGTGGCTCCATACAGGCCGAGCAGGCGGTGGTTACCCCTCCTAACCCAACTTAGCCTTCGGGACCCAGTACCCCTTCCTCGAACCGGATCTTCTGTCCCGGGGCAGTTCTGCATCCATGCCTGGCATTATTGAGGCTGATGGTCTTGTTCTTGAGAGGGAGAGTTTGGAAGCCCTTGGCTGTGCATAAGGTGTCTTTTCCACCCTAATGAGTTCAAGAAGGGCAATCACAAACAAAGTCTATTGAAGAATATGGGCCAAGATTGTGGAGTTCTCATCCTCTGCGGGAAGACCATACAAAGACCCAAGAGTGCAGGGAATCCTGGAATTCCTACAGTCAGAACTAGACCTGGCTCTGTCAGTCAGCTCCCTTAGGGTCCAAGTGTCGGCCCTATTGGCCTTCTTGGGGGTCTCGTGGGCTGGCCACCCTCTTGTCCTCCAATTCTTCAGAGGGGCAGCAAGACTCAGGCCCCAGAGGAGACCAAGATTTTTCCAAATAGGATCTTCCTCTCGTCTTCAACTCGCACTCGGAGCTTGGAGCCAACGGAATCAGCCCAGCATCTATTAGGGATCCTTCTGTCAAGTCCCCTTTCTTGTGTCCATCACATCGGCCAAGAGAGTTTCAGAAATCAGGGCCTTCAACCACAAAGAGCCATTTCTAACCTTCTTTCCAGACCGGGTAGTACTCATACCCATGCTGGACTTAAATCCCAAAGTCATCGATCTTCCACGAAAACCAAGAGATGGCTCTTCCTACCTTCAAGGTACGGTAAGCCACGGAGGCTCATCCCCTAGATATGGGTGAGACACTAAAAAAGTACCTTCAAGCTATGGCCTCATTTACACGGTCAGATCACCTCTTCTCTGGGAAAAACGGGGGAAAAGATGAGCTTCATCTAGGACTATTGCAACCTGAATTGTCCAGGCCATCCAGCTGACCTATGGGGCAATAGTGCTTGGCCCCTCTGGAGGCAGCGACAATGTACTCGTCTAGGGGAGTCTTAACTTCCCGGGCGGTGGCTCAACATGGGGCTCCAGATGTTATTTGCAGGGCAGCCTCGTGGGCCTCTATCTACACGTTCATGGCACGTTATGGTGTGGAACCTGCATCTTTTTCTTCGGTAGATTTTGGTTTGAGAATCCTGTCAGTCGACAGGGCACATTAAGACCTTCTCTTTGTTCAGCAAGCCCACCTGTGTGGTTTGGCTAGTTATTTCCCACATGTAGGCTGCCATGGAGTCTGTCAGGAAAATTGAATATTTCCTATCAAATACTGAATTTTCCTTTCCTGAAGGACTCCATGGTAGACAGAGTTCCCACCGATGGATCAAGAGTTGGCTAGTTACAGAACCCAGTCTTTGGCTGAGCTCAAATTTATGGGAATGGGGTCCTATAGCATTAGAGAGGGGGCGGGGTAAACCCACACATAGGCTGCCATGGAGTCCATCAGGAAAGGAAAATTACGGTAAGTATTTGATAGGAAATTTTCCGTATTTTTTTCAAACTTGTTGCTCTTTTTTTGTTTAAAGCGCAAAAAATTAAAACTGCAAAGGTGATCAAATACCACCAAAAGAAAGCTCTATTTCTGGAAAAAAAAGGACATCAATTTTATTTATTTGGGTACAGCGTCGCACGACCGCGCAATTGTCAGCTAAAGTAACGCAGTGCCGTATCGCAAAAAATGGCCTGGTCAGGAAGGGGGTAAAACCGTCCCAGGGCTGAAGTGGTTAAAAAAAAATAAAATATATATATATATATATATATATATATATATATATATATATATATACAGTATATATACAGTCGGGCAAAAAAGTATTTAGTCAGCCACCAATTGTGCAAGTTCTCCCACTTCAAAAGATGAAAGAGGCCTGTAATTTTCATCATAGGTACACTTCAACTATGAGAGACAGAATGAGAAAAAAAATCCAGAAAATCACATTGTCTGATTCTTAAAGAATTTATTTGCAAATTATGGTGGAAAATAAGTATTTGGTCACCTACAAAAAAGCAAGATTTCTGGCTCTCACAGACCTGTAACTTCTTCTTTAACCAGTTCTCTACCGAGTCATTGTACAATGACGTCGGCAGGAACTGCTTGTCGATCCGGGCGGACGTCATATGACGTCCGTCTCTTCTCGCCGCTACTGCGGGCCCCCAGGGGCCCGTAGAGCGGCGATCACGGATCACTCGTCTGCCGGGGGGGTTGTGTCCCCCCCAGATCGGGGTAAAGAGCCAATAAAATTGGCTCTTTACCAAGTGACTGGCTGTGTCCAATCACAGCCGGTCACTAAAGGTGCTCTCGTGCACGTCGCTCGTGCGCGCCCCCGGGGGTGCGCAGCGTGGCGATCGGAGCTGAGGCTTGTCCCTCGGACAAAGCCCAGCTTCGATCCGTGTAAAGAGCCAATAGATTTGGCTCTTTACCACGTGACCGGCTGTGTCAATCACAGCCGGTCATGTGATGTAAACAAACCGCGGTAACGAGTTGTTACCGCGGTTCTCCCTGTCACACACCAATCGTGTGTGACAGGGAGATTGCGGTAACAGCTCGTTACCGCCTACTGTGTACACCAAGCACACTGATTACCCCCCCAATAAAGAGGACCTATCACCACCCCATCAAAGTACCTATCACAGTCCATCAGTGTACCTGTCACCTGCCCATCAAAGTACCCGAGTACCTGTCACCTGTCCATCAAAGTACCCGAGTACCTGTCACCTGTCCATCAAAGTACCCGAGTACCTGTCACCTGTCCATCAAAGTACCAGAGTACCTGTCAACTGCCCATCAAAGTACCCGAGTACCTGGGGCGTGGCCTGGACAGGGATGTGAGCGGATGCGCGCCGAGTGAGCTCCGGGCCCCAGCTTATCCTTGCTCGTTTATCCTGTGAAATAACCGACACCAATAACGGCAGATCGGCTGCACAGCACACCTGAGACATAAAAGGGAGAGATGTCGCCCTCCAAAACGACGAAGGACGTGGCCAGTAAGCTCGCCAAGTTCCGAGCTACCGACAAAGACGCGCAGGCCGAAGATGGCGCCGGCACCACACCCGACGCGGAGCAATCGGCCTCGGAGCTCCGTGTGCTGGAGGCGATCGCCCAATGTCAGGGCACTCTCACCACCAAGCTTGAAGAGGTGAAGATAGACATCTCCCTTCTCCGGCAAGACATGTCCGCGCTTAAAGAGCGTGTAAAAGAGACGGAAATGAGAATTTCGGCAGCCGAAGACATCATACACCCTTTACAGCACATGGCCGACGACCTCCAGAGGCAAATACAGGCCGTATCTGCTAAACAGGATGACATGGAGAATCGCCTCCGAAGGTGCAACCTTCGATTCATAGGCCTGCCAGAGGCGGCAGAAGGTACAGACCCGGCTGGATTCTTGGAAGACCTCCTCATCCAGGCCTTCGGAAGGGAGGCCTTCTCGGCCATGTTCGCGGTTGAGAGGGCCCACCGTATCCCGGCAAGGCCTCCACCACAGGGGGCTCCCTCGCGGACCTTCATCGCGAAGTTTCTGAACTTCAAAGATAGGGACAAGATCCTGAGACTGACGAGGGAGAGAGGAAACATAAAGTACCGCAACGTACAGATCGCGGCCTTCCCGGATTTCTCCAATGAGGTCCAGAAACAGCGCACCAGGTACCAGGAGGTAAAGAGAAGGCTACGGGCCCAACACCTGAAATATGCCATGCTGTACCCGGCGCGCCTCAGAGTGGAGGTCGACGGTCGAGCGCAATTCTTCGACACCTCGGAAGCGGCAACAGACTGGCTGGGCAGGCGAGAAAACAGAGTCTGAAGCGGTTCAAGGTAGCCGAAGAGCGAACGAAGGCAGTGCTCTATCCGTGAGTAATACTCTCCACCACACAGTTTTCACAACACTGCCTACCCCATATACTGTAGACAGACACCTCATAATCCACTGCCCTTTCCCCTTGCACGCGGATTTACAATATGACTGGCCCTCTGCGTGCGGCCCTTTAAGCCGATCATTCTCCTCATAAGACCGCTTTGGCGCGGATAATGATCCCCACGCCGGGGAGGGGAAAATGTGCAACAGTACCGGCTGGATGTTGTGCCCAAGCCGATAATCTGACTGAACCCCTGTTGACTAAATAGACACCAAATATTGTTACTGAACATCTACTGAATGGGGCCCCTGCACAAGCGGGCTCACGTGTGCAAGCATCACCCCAGAGAACAGTCGCTCCACTAGAAGGGGGAAACAAGTTTAATGTTGCAGTTCATGGAAGTTTTCCTCTCCACTACACGAGCCCTGGGTCGGCCTGACGGCTTATTTCCAGGAGGCCTACAACCCAGGCTAGCTGGAGACTCAGAAATACTCCTAAGAAATGTGCCTCCAGCTCCAGTGCCGAGCTGGAAGATTGTTATTCTATGTCCGTTTATCTGGTTCTTAGTTCCGGGACTGAAGCCCGCATCATGTTGGGGAGATGCTGGGCGGGGAGGGGGGAAAATGTCTGTTCTATTGTACAACTCTGGTTTATTGAAGATAACATGCAATCGAGCACAAAACGCAAATGTATTTCCAAGGTCTGATTACAAGGCACCTCATGTGCATCTAATGCCTAATATGTTTCACATAGAGGGGTTATATGCTGCTGATGATACCCTGCGGATCTGTCCGGCACCGGCTCCCACGGGACAATACCGTATTGATAAGCTAACATGGCCACTATAAAATTCATCACCTGGAATGTCAGGGGCATGAGGGACCGCATTAAGAGAACAGCCGTGTTGTCCTTTATAAAAGCCCAAGGAGCTGGAATAACAGCTCTGGTAGAAACACATGTAACGGGGCAATGTACACAAAGATGGTCTCGACAATAAGGTCGAGGAACCCGAAAATATTTCCTGTTGTGCCGACAAGAGAATTACGCCAGGGAGTACGGGGACTGTAAGGTCCACTACTTAAAATATCACCGGTACAATCGAATAGTTATGCCATAACAGGGCACCCTCGGCCACGGCCTGTCTAGGCGTCCCATAGTAGTCGTCGTATATTGGGGAGATACACTTTGTATAATCCGTAATCTACGTGTACTCCACGGAACATTAGTCTGGAACCTTTATGTAAACGCAAAACACGAGCTAACGTACAATAGAAGTTATTTGGTCTCAACATGTTATCTTGTCTGTAAAAGGGGG
>BLSH010516131.1:417557-434100 GCA_018402905.1 Glandirana rugosa | reverse complement strand
TGGAGAGTACACTCCAGCCATGCGTCTTCCTGGCTCTTGATGCGGAGAAGGCCTTCGACAGGGTCCATTGCGGCTACCTGTCGAGGGTCCTCTCGAAATTCGGTATAACGAGCCTCCTTCATGTGGTCATAATGGCATTGTATGTTAACCCAACTGCCCAAGTATTTTTCTCTGGTCTACTATCAGACAACTTTACACTCACCAATGGCAGCTGTCAGGGATGCCCCTTGTCGCCCATAATATTTTCTCTAGCGATAGAGCCCCTGGCACTACACATCCGATCCTCAGAAAAAATACAGGGAATTAAAATTGGACCTACAAATCATAAATTGGGACTATTTGCGGACGACGTCATTTTGACGTTAACAGAACCTAAATCCTCACTGTCGGCCACAAAGGACCTATTGGCCAGATTTGGTCAAGTTTCTTATTACAAGGTTAACACGACTAAGTGTTTTGCCCTCCCTGTAAATATCACTCGACCACATATCTCTCAGCTGGAAAATATTTTTCCCTGCAACTGGGACGGACCTTCCATCACATACCTGGGTATACAGCTAACAACCCCAACCACCAACTTATACACTCAAAACTTCCCCCCCCCTATTGGAAAAACTCCACACGGAACTTAGCGCATTAAGCAAATTTCAACTTTCCTGGCTAGGAAGAGTCGCTGCATTCCAAATGCAGATCTTCCCTAAGCTACTATACTACTTTAGGACGCTCCCTATCCCCCTACCTCAGAATTTTTTTTCAGAATTAAACAAAATAATCCGCAAATTTATCTGGGGTAAATCAAAACCAAGAATCGCACTGCCTACACTATTTCTTCGCAGATCCCAAGGGGGGTTGGGCCTACCTAATGTTAAAGCCTACTACCACGCCTCAATCTTGGATCAGGCCAAGTTTTGGTTCTCTTCTCAAGAAGATAACCAATGGTCCAACATTGAAAGAGAAGTAGTACCAAGCCACAACCTCCCTGCACTCTTGACGGCGGCAGCTATATCATATAAAGCGCAGACACATGACTCCCCCACCTTACAGGCTATGGTTAAGGCCTGGACAGCCTTGACAAATATGTAATTCCGAGAGGAGCAACAATCCAAAATCATGTTGCCACTGGCAGCGTTACGAACACCTAATCCCAGATTTTTCTACCCAACAATGGACAAAAAATGGTATCCATTTCTAGAGTTGAGCGGACCTCTAGAAGTTCGGGTTCTGCTGGTCCGGCCGAACTTCGGGACAAAGTCCGGGTCCGGGCGGAACCCGAACGATCGCACGGACCCTGAATCCCATTGAAATCAATGGGGACCCGAACTTTTAGGCACAAAAATGGCTGTAACAAAATCCTGGAAAGCCCTAGAGGGCTGCAAAAGGAAGTAAAATGGGGGTAAGAGTAGGGTAAGTGCCCTACAAAAAAATGGGGATAGGGAAAATAAATTAAAATCAAATAAAAAAATGGGAAGGGGGGTGGATGTGGAGTGAGCCTAGAGGTTGACTAGGCCGTGACAGTGGCAGTGTAGGTGGAAGTGGCGGTGGTAGAGGAGTAGGAGGAGGTAGCCAACATGGTATTTTTTTTTTGTATTGAGGCCTATTCAAAAAAAGAAGTATATGAATGGCTGTGTGATTCCGGTCTAAATATTTATTCTGCACAAGGTACAGACAAGTCTTGTGGGATCCATGCCTGATTCATTTTAATAAAGGTTAGCTTGTCCAAGTTGGATGTGGACAAACGGCTCCGCTTGTCTGTGATAACGCCCCCTGCCGTGCTAAACACACATTCAGACAATACACTGGCTGCAGGGCAGGCCAGAACCTCCAAGGCATAAACGGCAAGCTCAGGCCATGTGGCCAATTTGGAGACACAGAAGTTGAATGGGGCAGACCCATCAGTCAGTACGTGTAGGCGTGTGCCCACATACTCTTGCACCATGTTGCTGAAATGCTGCCTCTTGCTAAGACCTTGTCTATCGGCTGGTTGTGCTGTTTGTTGTGGCGGGCTGCTGACAAAGCTTTGCCACATTTCAGCCATGCTAACCCTGCCTTCTGAGGTGCTGGCAGTGGCACAGCTGCGTTGGTGGCCTCTACCTCCTCCTCCTCCTCCTCTACCTTCACCTTGTGCTTCCGCTGAGCCCCCGGTGTCATTTGGGAATGCCCTCAGCAGCGCCTCTACTAGTGTGCGCTTGTAGTCACGCATCTTCCTCTCACGCTCCAGTGAGGGAATTAAGGACGGCACATTGTCCTTGTAACGGGTATCCAGCAGGGTGGTCACCCAGTAATCAGAGGAAGTTACAATGTGGGCAACTCGGCTGTCGTTGCGCAGGCACTGCAGCATGTAGTCGGCCATGTGTGCCAGGCTGCCCAGGGGCAAAGACAAGCTGTCCTCTGTGGGATGTATATCATCTGTGTCCTCTGTATCCCCCCAGCCATGCTCCAGTGATGCCCACGAGCTGCGTTGGGTGCCACCCTCCTGCAATTCCTCCTCCCCCTCCTCCTCCTCCTCCTCCTCCTCATCTTCCTCGTCCTCCTGAACTGTGCCCTGGCTTGAATATTTTGGACCTGGCTTATGCTGGTGCAGCAACCCACCCTCCGAGCCACTTGCTAATGACTGGCCTGATAACCGTGGAAATGACCCCTCTTCCTCCTCCTCATCCTCCTGTGCCACATCCTCTTCCATCATGGCCCGAAGTGTTTTTTCAAGGAGACATAGAAGTGGTATAGTAACGCTGAGAACAGCATCATCGGCACTGGCAATGTTGGTGGAGTACTCAAAACACTGCAATACGCTACACAGGTCTCGCATGGAGGCCCACTCGTTGGTGGTGAAGTGTTGCTGTTCCGCAGAGCGACTGACCCGTGCGTGCCGCAACTGAAACTCCACTATTGCCTGCTGCTCGCACAGTCTCTCCAGCATGTGCAAGGTGGAGGTCCACCTTGTGGGCACGTCGCATATGAGGCGGTGAGCGGGAAGGCTGAAGTTCCGCTGCAGCGCAGACAGGCGAGCAGCAGCAGGGTGAGAACGCTGAAAGTGCGCACAGACGGCCCGCACTTTATGCAGCAGCTCTGACATATCCGGGTAGTTTTTTAGAAAATTCTGTACCACTAAATTCAGCACATGCGCGAAGCAAGGGATGTGCGTCAAACGGGCTCGGCCCAGAGCCGCTACGAGATTTCGGCCATTGTCGCACACCACCAGGCCGGGCTTGAGGCTCAGTGGCAACAACCATTCATTGGTCTGTTGTTCAATGCCCATCCACAGCTCGTGCGCAGTGTGGGGTTTATCCCCCAAACATATCAGTTTTAAAACAGCCTGCTGTCGTTTCCCCCTGGATCTGCTGATGTTGGTGGTGAAGGTGTTACGCTGAGCGGATGAGTGGGTGGTCGAGGAGGAGGAAGCACAGTAGGAGGAGGAGGCAACAGGAGGCAAAGAGAAATGCCCTGCAATCCTCGGTGGTGGAAGGACATGCGCCAAATGGCTAGCCGGCTCAGGCCCACCCGCCACTACATTTGCCCAGTGTGCAGTAAGCGAGATATAGCGTCCCTGCCCGTGCTTACTGGTCCATGTATCAGTGGTTATGTGGACCTTGCCACTGATGGCGTTGCGCAGTGCACACCTGATCTTGTCCCCGACTTGTTTGTGCAGGGAAGGGATGGCTCGCCTGGAAAAGTAGTGGCGGCTGGGTAACTGTGGGACAGCCACCGCCATCAGGTTTTTGAAACCGTCCGTGTCCACCAGACGGAATGACAGCATTTCAAAGGCCAGGAATTTTGAAATGCTGGCATTCAGGGCCAGGGATCGCGGGTGGGTAGGGGGGTACTTCCTCTTTCTCTCCAGGGTTTGGGAGATGGACAGCTGTAAGCTTCCATGGGACCATGTGTGCTTGGGGACGGTGGCGGATATGGTGGCGTTGCTGTCATATCGTCTGTTTGCTGGGTGGCAGGTGACGCTGTCACTGTGGAGGTGGAGGAAGAGGCCGAGGCAGCAGCAGAAGAGGCAGCAGGAGGAGACCTTTCTTGGATTTTGAGGTAATTATTCCAATGCAGCTTGTGCCTTGAATTTAGGTGCCTGATCATGGGGGTTGTGCTCAGGTTGAGAACATTTATGCCCCGGCTCAGGCTATCATTGCGCAGCTTGCAAACCACTTGTGTCTTGTCATCAGCACATTGTCTGAAGAACTGCCACGCGGGGGAACGCCTTTGAGCTGCCTTTGGTGTGCTAGGTCCCTGGGTGTGGTGGGTAGTAGGCCTACTGTCTAGGGGAGGCCCGCTCCGCTTTTGCAACCTGCTTCCTCTTTTGCTGTGCTGGTGCCTCTGTGCGACCACCACCTCTTCCTCCAAACGTCACTCGCATGACCCTCATTCCATGTGGGGTCTAGGACCTCATCATCCTCCTCCACATCATCTTCCACCCACCCTTCACCACTGCCCTCCTTGTCAGTCTGCACACTGAGGCAAGCTGCAGCAGTTGGCACCTGTGTTTCATCATCTTCAGAAATGTGCTGCGCTGGTGTTTCCATGTCCTCATCCTGCAACAGAAGTGGTTGGGCATCGGTGCACTCAATGTCTTCCACTCTTGCAGGACTTGGGGCTCAGGCTGCTTGGCTAATTTACAAGGGGCTGAGGTGAAAGACAGATGGCCATGGGGTTCAGGTGCCAACTCTGAGCTTTCATCAAGGGACCGGGAGGGAGACAATGTGAAGGAACTGGAAGCTTGTCAGCCACCCAATCTACTATGGCCTGTACTTGTTCTGCCCTCACCAATCGTTGAGGGGCATTCTGGCCTACCATATACCGGTGAAGGTTCTGTTGGCTACCTGAGGAAGGTGTTTCCCTTGTTCGTGTAGCTGGCACACCTTGACCACGTCCTCTCCTTCCAACAGGAGGTTCACCAACACCACCAACACCAGCAACACCAGCATCAGCTGCAGCACCATGACCACGTCCCTTATTTGCTCTCCTCATTGGGCCCGCAAATGTATTATGTAGCCCTATGTAAGTATTTATTAATACCAATTAATACCTTTTTTTTTTTTTAAAACACCAACGTAGCTGGACTTTTTATTTTGGTGCAAGAAATGCACTGCTCACACCAACAGCTAGAAGCTCTCCCTTTAGAACTAAGAGATGATTTTTGAACAATAATGTGTCACTTACAGCAACAGCTGGCCCTATAGGAGTAGGCAATGGTTTTTCGAATAAGAATCTGTCCCTCTAAGCAACACCTGGAAACTCTCCCTTTAGAACAATAATGTGTCACTTACAGCAACAGCTGGCCCAATAGGAGTAGGCAATGGTTTTTGAACAAGAATCTGTCCCTCAAAGCAACACCTGGAAACTCTCCCTTTAGAACTAGGAGATGATTTTGAACAATAATGTGTCACTTACAGCAACAGCTGGCCCTATAGGAGTAGGCAATGGTTTTGGAACAAGAATCTGTCCCTCTAAGCAGAAGCCTCTACCTAGTGCAGTCAGATCGCTCAAAGCAGCAGTATGTGAAATCTCAAATTACTCCCACAATCTGATCGTTGTGTACGATCCCACAATCTGATCGTTGCGTACGAACGTAACGATCGTTGCGTTAGACAGAGTTTAATCTGCAATCTCCAACTCTAAGCAGCGGTATTTGAAATCTCAAATTCCTCCAACAATCTGATTGTTGAGCACAATCGTAGCGATCGTTGTTTTATGCAGAGTTTTATCTGCAACTCAAAGCAGCAGTATTTGAAATCTCAAATTCCTCCAACAATCTGATCGTTGAGCACGATCGTAGCGATCGTTGTTTTATGCAGAGTTTGATCTGCAACTCAAAGCAGCGGTATGTGAAATCTCTAATTTCTGCTATCTGTCCTCAGAGCAACAGCACAGCAGTAGTAAAGTAATCTATCTCAGGATGCAGGATCAGATCTTAAAATGTCTCTAATCTCTCCTTCACGCTGTCAGCTTCCTCTCCCTACAGCTAACCCAAGAGCATGTGACTGCAGCACTACGTGACTCCAGCTTATAAAGAGGCTGGGTCACATGATGCACTGGCCAATCACAGCCATGCCATTAGTAGGCATGGCTGTGATGGCTTCTAAGGGCAAACCAGTGAAACGCTTGTTGATTGGCTGCCCTGCAGCTTCTCAACATGTGGAGTAAAATAGCTGAACCCCGGACCGAACCCGAACGTTTTTTGAACCGTGTTCGCGTCCGGGTCCCGGACACCCAAAAGTTCGGTACGGACCCGAACGTTACAGTCCGGGTTCGCTCAACACTATCCATTTCAATATCAACGATATCCCCGTACCCACAGAACTTAATTGACTTAAACTCAACTTATTAGACACTTTCATATCACCAATCCCAAAACCACTATTTATCTCCCGACTACACTTTGGCATTTCCTAACTGGGAAATCCCAATCTCCCACAAAAGGAATTTCCTTATTCTATACATTCTATAATCATAACCCCCTTACCAATAAGCTGAAAACAATGGGAAATGGGAACAAGAGCTAAACGTGGATTTCACAATGCGGCAATGGAGCGTAGCAATTAGCTCCAACAACAAACTAGCTGCCTGTGTTGACCACTGGGACAACGCACTAAAACTATTGCATAGTTACTACCTAACGCCCCACAAATTGCACCTGATAGACCCTAAGATATCTCCACTTTGCTGGAGGGAGTGCCAGAGTAATGGAACTCTCCTGCACACATTTTGGGAATGTCCCTCTTTAAAAGTCTTCTGGAGAGAAGTTATGGAGCTAATTGTGGTGACTACAATCTCCCAAACGAAATTGACCCCAGCTCTGGCCCTCCTCTCCAAAGGAATAGATAACTTCCCCCCCGCATTTAAGAACAATCACCATCTATATCCTCTTTGCTGCTCGAATATCAATAGCAAACAGATGGAGATCCATCAACCCCCCTACAATTGCTGAAGTAATCAACAGGGTAAACAACCAAGCACTGATGGAGAGGATGGTTGCCTACAAAGATAACAGAGCTCAGGCTTTCCACATGAAATGGAATGCCTGGCTTACTTCAAAATGGTCCTCCTACCCAACATGAAAGCCATCCAAACTCACTGCAAAGTTAGGCTCTCTCACCCCACGCGGATTAAGAATAGTGAAACTCTATAAAGATTTAACCATCTAGTTCCTACCAAAATTTCCACACATGCAATAATCTAAGAAAAGCACCCAGAGGTATGTTGTATAAGAACATAAGACATGTCTATTTACTGTTATTGTTTAACTACAATGTAGAAGCAGAGGCAACCACCCACTTGGTGCCACTTACCAAATACTCGGTATCCACTCAAATTAAGCATTGTCTGCCCACAGTATAGCTCCCAATCTGGGGGGGCAGACTCTTCCCGGTGAGAGAGGGATGTTAAGGTTCAACCAGTTGGAGCCACTCTAGACAAGTCAAGGCCAACCAGGTGGGTTAGCACCTCTGTTAAAACCTATGTCTGTTATATACGAGTGTCCTTGTATTTGTAGTGCTTACTGCTCTGTGATTTTCAAAAGTATTACTCAAGGCCCTCTAATTGACTTTTCACTACATGTATAATGTTCTACACTCCCTGCCAAGGGAATGCAACTTGTAATGTTTGTTAAATTTTCAATAAAAACCTATTGTTAAAAAAAAAAAACTTTATGGGCTGGAAAACGGCTTCTTCCATAAAGCTTGGCCTTTCGCCTCTCGCCACTCCGTTGGTGGTCTCGATGATCGATGGTACCATTCTTCCAGGAGGGCCCATTCACTTCCAGACCCTTCCGGTTAAGATGTCAGTTGGAATACTCCATCAGGAGGAGATATCCTTCCTTGTTATACATAAGGCCTCATCCTCCATCGCATTAGGTGTTCCCTAGTTACAGCTCCATTCCCCACACATTGAATGGACTTCCAGGCAAATACTGGCTTGGGGTTCCTCTTGTTTCTCATCCTGCCTATGCAAGGTCATCCCTAAAGAGAGACTTCCTGTTGCCGCCACTTCAGTTTCCTCTGCTCTTCCCGCTGCTTATAGCGATTTCCAAGATGTCTTCTGTAAGAGATCGGCTGAAGTGCTTCCCCCTCACAGGTCCTTTGGCTGTGCCATTGACCTTGTTCCTGGAGCAAAGCTGCCCAGGAGTCGTACTTATCCTCTGTCCATCCCTGAGACCCAGGCCATGTCAGAGTATATCTCTGGAAACCTAGAGAGAGGATTTATTCGGAAGTCCTCATCTCCAGCTAGAGCAGGATTCTTTTTCTTTACCAAAAAAGATGGTACGTTAAGACCTTGTATCAACTATTGGGGTTTAAACACGGTGACTATTAACCACTTCAGCCCCAGAAAGTTTTACCCCCTTCCTGACCAGAGCACTTTTTGCGATTCGGCACTGCATCACTTTAACTGACAATTGCGCGGTCGTGCGATGTTGTACCCAAACGAAATTTGCGTCCTTTTTTTTGCCACAAATAGAGTTTTCTTTTGGTGGTATTTGATCACCTCTGCATCATTTCTGATTGCCGCTATAAACAAAAAAATAGCGCCAATTTTGCAAAAAAAAAAAAAAAAACAACAGTTTTTCTTACTTTTTGCTAAAATACTAATCCAAAAAAAAAAAATTTTTTTTTTTATCGGTTTTGGCCAATTTATATTCTTGCTCATATTTGTCATTAAAAAAAATGCAATCAGCATTTATTGATTGGTTTGCGCAAAAGTGGCCGCGTTTACGGAATTCATTTCTGGGGTTTTTATTTTTTTTTTATTTTTTACTAGTAATGGCGGCGATCTGAGATTTTTAGCGGTACTGCAATATTGGGGCGGACATGTCGGATATTTTTGACACTTTTTTGGGACCAATGACATTTATACAGCGATTGGAAATTTAAATGTCCACTGATTACTGTATAAATGTCATTGGCAGTGAAGGGGTTAACCTGGGGGGGGGGAGCTAGGGGTTAACTGTGTTCCCTGGGCGTGTTCTTACTGTGGGGGGGGGGGGCTGGGCTAACATGGGCATAGGAGATCTAACTGACCCCAGTGACAGGGATCAGTAGATCTCCTATGCCTGCACTGACAGGGCGGGGAACCGCCGTGTTTACATCGGCGGTTCCCTGCTCTTTGGCTGTGGCCGCTCATCGTGGCTCGCCAGCGGACATGGGGTCCACCCGAGCCACAGGCACACTCCTCCGGAGTGCGGTGGGTGCGCGTGCGCGCCCCCTAGCGGCCACCCACAGACCGCCGCCTTTTTACGGCGAGTTGTGGTAGCCGTCCACACTGCTGCAGTAAATATACTGCGCGCGATGTGGAACCGGTTAAGAACCGTTACCCCTTACCCTTAATCTCTGAATTATTCGACAGATTGAAAGAGGCCTCCATGTTTACCAAGTTGGATCTCAGGGGTGCCTACAATCTGATCTGGATAAGGGAGGGTGACGAGTGGAAAACTGCGTTTAACACAAGAGACGGGCATTACGAATACCTCGTTATGCTCTTTGGGCTGTGTAACGCGCCAGCAGTTTTTCAAAACTTCGCCAATGAGGTCTTCAGGGATTTGCTGTATCAATTTGTGGTCATCTATTTAGATGACATTCTATTCTTTTCAGACAATTTGCTTGCCCACAGAAACCATGTCCGGGTGGTACTTCAGCGCCTTAGGGAAAATAACCTGTACTCCAAGCTGGAAAAATGTTCTTTCGACTGTTCTGAGGTTCTGTTACTAGGATGCATTGTCCCCAGTTTGGGTCTTCGTATGGATCCCGAAAAGGTCTCGGCCATTACCAAATGGCCTCTTCCCTTCCAGCCTCAAGGCCACACAGCGATTTCTTGGATTCTCCAATTATTACAGGCAATTTATTAAGAACTATTATTGCCTTGACTAAGAAAGGTGCTAATGCTAAGGAATGGCCTCCTGAAGCTGTTGCTGCGTTCCATGATCTGAAACAAGGCTTTGTTTCTGATCCTCTCTTGCTCTTTTGAGGAGACCTAAGCCTGGGGACCCATTTTTTATTGAAGTGGGCGCTTCCTCTACTCCTGTTATCCAAGAATAAACGACAGCCATGTGCGTTCTTCTCCAAAAAATGTTCTCAGGCCGAAAAATTATGCTATTGGTGATCAGGAGCTTCTCGCTATCAAATTGGTGCTTGAAGAATGGCATCATCTCTTAGAGGATTCCCCGTACTCCATAACGATCTTCACGGATCATAAAAATTTACAGTGCCTACAGAGTGATAAATGACTGAATCCCAGACAGGCCAGGTGGAGTCTGTTCTTCTCCCGGTTCAATTTTACGATCACGTACAAACCTGGTTCCTGCAACGGTCCAGGTCATTTGACACGAGTGAAGAGGAGCCCACCTCTGAACCTAAGCCGATCATTCCGGCCAAGTATATTCTCGCCCATTCCACCACTCTGGAGTCTAAAATTCCCCCTGGCAAGACCTTCATTCCCATTAAACTAAGACCTAAGATCCTTCGTTGGGGACATGATTCCAAGGTGTTGGGTCATGCTGGGGCCCTCTGATCCTTTCAGCTCATCAGTCGCCACTACTGGTGGCCTACCCTCCATGCGGATGTCAAAGGCTATGTGAAAGCGTGCCATGTTTGTGCCCAGTCCAAGTCCTCCGCTCCTGCGGGTCTGCTCATGCCCTTGCCTGTGCCAGAGGAGTCCTGGACTCACATTGTGATGGATTTCATCACCAATCTTCCACCAGCTGAAGGAAATACAGTCATCTGGGTGGTGATCGATCGGTTCTCCAAAATGGCTCATTTTGTTCCCCTCCCTGGTCTCCCTTCTGCTTCTTCATTGGCCCCCATCTTTGTTCAAGAAATCCTACGCCTCCATGGGGTTCCTTCTCATATTGTTTCTGACAGGGGGGTTCAATTTACATCCTGCTTCTGGAGAGATTTCTGCAAGTCCTTCAATATTGTCCTGGAATTTTCATCTTCTTACCACCCTCAATCCAATGGACAGACTGAGAGGGTTAATCAGGAGTTAGAGGTCTTCCTCCACACCTTAGTCTCCACTCATCACGATGACTGGTCCGCTCTACTCCCATGGGCAGAGTTCTCTCACAACAATCATGTAAACACCAGTTCGCAGAAGACCCCCTTTTTCACAGTCCATGGAAGACACCCTCAGCTTCCTCTTCCCATGACTTGTTCTCCTGATTTTCCAGCTTTGGCTACTGTTCAGAAATTTTTCAATACCATTTGGAGTGAGGTTCGTGATTCCCTTCGAGCAGCGGCTTAAAAGTTTAAAGGTTTTGCCGACCATCACAGGCATAAACCGCCTTCTCTACAGATTGGAGACAAGGTCTGGCTTTCCACCAGGAACATCAAACTCCGGGTTCCGTCTTTGAAATTCGCACCAGGACTCATTGGTCCATACTCAATAATTGATAGGGTTAACCCAGTCTGCTTTAAAGTTCAGATCCCCAAAAATATAATCCTGGCAGTACAAGGCTGTATTGCTGATCATCGTTTGTCCGTGTTTGACTTGTGTCTGTGATTGTCTCCTTCGGTTGCTCTGAGTCTTATCCATGTTCTGATCCTAGGCTTGTTTGACTATCCCTTCCTGCCTGTTACCTCGATCTTCGGCTTGTCTTCGGTTTCTCCTGTCTTCTGGTTGCCCTGACCCTTCGCTATTCCTCTGACTATTCTTACTGTTCCTGTGCTGCTACTTCCCCTCTACCACCTGGGGCCAGCCGAGCATGAGCTAGGGGACCCTGGGGGCCACAACCTGGATCCAGTTGCAGCCAAATCCATCCTCACGACTAGAGGCACTGGTGAACACCCACTGGCTCTTAGATTCCGCGCCCTGAGGAAACTGATGCTCTAGCTCCTTGACTGTCTGTGCTCTAGGGGGCCCTCTCCCTGTATCAGCTGGTACTACTTAGCAGCAGTCAGCCATAGGTCCACAACCTTGTGGTGCGCTCACTACTTTGGTGCAATTCGCATTCCAGTGGTACGCACCTGTCACCAGACCCCATTGGAGTTGTGACCATGGACCCCGACTGATGTGCCGCTACCTGTAGATGATCCGATGCAGGGCATAGTCCGCAGACTGGAGACACAAGAGTCTAATCAGACGCAGGTGATGTGATTCCTGCAAGATTTGGCGTCCCGCTTTGACCAGCTCCAGTCCTCCCTGGGACCTTCTGTCCAGCAAACCCCACCACGGTCTGCGGCCGCATCAGTTCCAGTTACGCCCCCATTGGAGTTGTGACACTATATTGTGAGTACCTGAGTATTGTGTTAGTACCTGAGTAAAAATGGGAGTACTTGAGTATTGTGTGAGTACCTGGGTGTTGTGTGAGAACCTGAGTGTTTTGTGAGTACCCGGGTGTTGTGTGAGTACCCGGGTGTTGTGTGAGTACCCGAGTGTGGTGTGAGTACCTGAGTGTGGTGTGAGTACCCGAGTGTTGTGTGAGTACCCGAGTGTGGCGTGAGTACCCGGGTGTGGCATGAGTAGCTGAGTGCTGTGAGGTCATGTATATTGTGAGTATCTGCATACTGTGAGTATTAGAGGCAGGCAGCCAGCGGTTAGTTAATTGGATAGAGCATAATTCCCAGTCCCCACTAAATCAATAGGTACAATGCCCAGCGGGTATGGAGAAGCGACTCGGTGTACATCTTGTCGCATGTATGCGTTCCTTGATCATGCGATCGAGGGCAAATATTGCTTTACAAAATGTAAGAACATTGTTTCCCTGGAAGCCAAGGTTCTAAATCTAAGGAAGCAGCTGTTAACACTGAGATGACTCTCCATACATAGGGAGAGTTGGGATCGTACTCGGCAGGGGCCAGTACAGAGGTGGGTAGAGGCATAGAGGTGCAGGCACCAGAACAGAGTAGTTGGCTGACAGTTAGGAAGGGTAGAAGGGAAATAGTCAGGGAGGCTGATCCTGGGCTGGAGCATCCCAATAGGTACACCCCATTGTGTGATATTGCAGAAACCAGTCAGGAGTGGCACCCCTAGATGCCAGGGGACTAACTCCTCCAGCGAGGGTGGGGATGAAGCAATGGGAAAGAAAAGACAGACTGTGGAGTTAGAGGACTCAATTTTTAGAAACACAGAGAGGGCAATCTGTCAAAAGACCTCAAGCACCGAAACTGTATGCTGTTTACCGGGTGCTCGGGTTCAGAACATTATGGAGTGGGTGGACAGATTACTGGGAGGGGCTGGGAAAGACCATGCATGTTGGCACCAATGACAAAGTTAGAGGTAGGTGGAGTGTCCTAAACAAAGATTTTAGGGACCTAAGAGCAAAATTGAGGATTAGGACCTCCATTGTAGTATTCTCAGACATACTACCGGTACCTCGAGCCACACCAGAGAGGCAGCGGGAGATTAGCTTAACTTAAGTTAACAAGTGGCTGAGATGCTGGTGTAGAAAGGAGGGTTTTGGGGTCCTGGAGAACTGGGCCGATTTCTCAATCGGTTACGAGCTCTATAGAAGGGATGGGTTGCACCTAAATGGGGAAGGTGCAGACCAGCTGGGAATGAGGATGGCCAAAAAGTTAGAGGGGCTTTTAAACTAGGCAATGAGGGGGTAGGGTACAGACTTAGAAATAGCCAGAATGGAACAGAGTTCAGGGGGTAGTATTGGTGGCAGTAGTGTTAGGCCGAATAAAGAACCTAAAACCGAGGCAAGTAGTGTAACAAGTCCTATATGCAAACAAGGAATACCCAGCAAGGAAACAGTAGGCATCCGGACAAGACTACGTGGCTTGTTCACTAATGCCAGGAGTCTGGCAGACAAGATGGGAGAACTAGAGTTGCTACTGTACGAAGAGGAATTTGATTTTGTGGGAATTTTGGAGACTTAGTTCAACAGCTCTCATGATTGGCTGGCTACCATTCAGGGGTATTCCCTATATCGCAGGGATAGGGATGGAAAAAAAGGGGGAGGGGTATGCCTGTATATAAAAAATGACGTACAAGTAAATGTGAGAGTTGACATTACTAGTGGATCTGGGGAGGAAGTTGAAGCCTTATGGGTAGAGCTACAAAGAGAAGATACCAGGGGGAAAGTAATACTGGGAATATACTTTAGGCCCCCTAACCTGAGGGAGGAGGGAGAGGCAGACCTCCTATCACAATTTGGAATAGTGGCAAGGATGGGAAGTGCCATTGTAATGGGGGATTTTAATTATCCAGATATTGGCTGGGAGGAAGATACTGCACATTCAGCTAAGGCTCACCGTTTCCTAAATGTCCTGCAGGACAATTTCATGGGTCAGATGGTAAATGCATAACTAACAACACAGACCTGATCACAGATGTGGAAGTAAGGGGCAATCTAGGAAATAGCGATCACAGGTCAATTTGTTTCAGTATAAATTACACAAATAGGAAACATAAGGGTAATACAAAGACACTGAATTTTAAGAGAGCCAGCTTTCATAAACTACGCTCCTTGCTGGAAGATGTTAGTTGGGATAAAATTCTAGGAACAATGAACATGGAGGAAAAATGGGAGTGCTTCAAGAGCACACTAAACAAAGGTATTAGCCAGTGTATCCCAATGGGAAATAAATTTAAATGAGCTAATAAAAGACCAGGATGGCTTATCTCTGACGTAAAGGCACACATAAAAGCAAAGGTCTCTGTCAGATTTCCATATTTATAAAATATGCAATAAGGAATGTAAGGGTGCAATCAGGGCGGCTAAGGTAGAACATGAAAGACACACAGCTGAGGAGAGTAAAAAGTTATTATTTAAGTATATAAACAGTAAGAGAGGGAGGTCAGATCATATTGGCCCTATAAAGAATGATGAAGGTAATCTGGTTACAAAGGATGGAGAAATGGCAAAGGTGTAAAATTAATTTTTCTCCTCAGTATTCACGAAGGAAACGGGGGGCTCAATTATTCAGAACTACAACGTTTTTCCTCATGACATGGACATCACAGGAAGCACCCTCATTGCTAACTGAAGATAAAATTAGGAATAGGCTTGAAAAACATAACGCTAATAAGTCTCCGGGGCCAAATGGCTTACACCCGAGGGTCCTTAAGGAACCATTGTACCTAATCTTTAAGAGCAGTTTTCTGACTGGTATGGTACCAGCTGATTGGAGGAAAGCTTACGTAGCACCAATATATAAAAAAGGACCAAGATATATCCCTGGGAACTACAGACCAGTTAGCTTAACATCAATAATTTGCAAGTTCTTAGAGGGAATAATAAGGGATTATATACAAGATTATTGTAATGAGAACTGTATCATTAGCAGTAATCAACATGGTTTCATGAAAAATCGTTCTTGCTAAACCAATCTATTAACCTTCTATGAGGAGGTGAGCTGACATCTAGATAAAGGAAGGCCTGTAGACATGGAGTATCTAGATTTTGCAAAAGCATTCGATGCAGTTCCCCACAAACGTTTACTGTACAAACTAAGGTCTCTCAACATGGATCAAAGGGTGAGTACCTGGACTGAAAACTGGTTACAGGGGCGAGTTCAGAGGGTGGTGATAAATGGGGAGTACTCGGAATGGGCTGGTGTAGAAAGTTCCCAGAGGTTCTGTCCTGGGACCAATCCTGTTCAATTTATTCATAAACGATATGGAGGACAGGATAAACAGCTCAATCTCAATATTTGTGGATGATACCAAGCTAAGCAGGGCAATAAATTCTCCACAGGATGTGGAAACCTTGCAACAAGATCTGAACAAATTAACGGGGTGGGCAGAGAAATGGCAAATGAGGTTTACTGTAGAAAAATGTAAAATAATGCATTTGGGTACCAAGAACATGAACGCAAACTACTCACTAGGGAGAGAGCCTCTGGGGGATGGAAAAGGACCTAGGGGTCCTAGTAGAGAACAGGCTCAGCAGTGGCATGCAATGCCAAGCTGCTGCAAGCAAAGCTAACAAAGTGTTGGTATCCTGGAGGGATCAACTCCAGGGATAAATCAGTAATTCTCCCACTATACAAGTCTCTGGTGAATAAAAATCTGATAAAAGAAGTGAGCTTGGCGCTGTCTGTGTTTTGTGTTATAAAGCAGGATGGGTTGGTGAGAATTGATTACTGAGTGCTAATAATATAATTCATATAAAAAATATATATGAAATAAAATATGTAAAAAATCAAATCAAAATACTTACCGTAATTTTCCTTTCCTGATGGACTCCATGGCAGCATACGTATGGGTTAACCCCGCCTCCTCTCCACGCCTATAGGACCCCACTCCCATAAATTTAGGCTCAGAGCCAGGGGCCGTGTTCTGTAACTAGCCTACTCCTGACACTGGGGTGGGAACTCCTGCTGCCATGGAGTCCATCAGGAAAGGAAAATTACAGTAAGTATTTGATAGGAAATTTTCCATTTTCCTGACAGACTCCATGGCAGCATACGTATGGGACTTAACTAGCCATACACCTCATGGGCGGGCAATGCTGAAAATACTGAACCAAAGGCTTTAATTTGTACCGTCAACAGACAGGCCCTTCAAGCCACAAAAAACAGAGGATAACGAAGCAGGCTCTGCATAATAATGAGCCATAAATGTATTGATTGAGGGCCGCAAGGCCGCCCTAAGGACTATATTGGGAGCCACA
>BLSH010516131.1:381474-401112 GCA_018402905.1 Glandirana rugosa | reverse complement strand
CAACCACACCCGTCACGTAAAGAACGTGGTTTTATTTTTCGGGTCGATGCAACCACAAAAGGTTTTTTTTCTATAATTAACCATAATTATTTATGAATGTATCCCGATCTATCATGTAAGCGCCCGGGTTACTCCTTTCGCTTTTTATTTTGGTGCAAGAAATGCACTGCCCACACCAACAGCTGGAAGCTCTCCCTTTAGAACTAGGAGATGATTTGTGAACAATAAATAATCTGTCACTTACAGCAACAACTGGAACCTGGCGCTATAGGAATAGGCAATGGTTTTTGAACAAGAATCTGTCCCTCTAAGCAACAGCTGGAAACTCTCACTTTAGAACTAGAAGATGATTTTTGAACAATAATGTGTCACTTACAGCAACAGCTGGCCCTATAGGAGTAGGCAATGGTTTTTGAACAAGAATCTGTCCCTCTAAGCAACAGCTGGAAACTCTCCCTTTAGAACTAGGAGATGATTTTTGATTGAACAATAATGTGTCACTTACAGCAACAGCTGGCCCTATAGGAGTAGGCAATGATTTTTGAACAATAATCTGTCCCTCTAAGCAGAAGCCTCTACCTAGTGCAGTCAGATCGCTCAAAGCAGCAGTATGTGAAATCTCAAATTACTCCCACAATCTGATCGTTGAGTATGATCGCACAATCTGATCGTTGTGTACGATCGTAACGATCGTTTTGTTAGGCAAGGTTTGATCTGCAATGTGTCACTCAAAGCAGCAGTATGTGAAATCTCAAATTACTCCAACAATCTGATCGTTGTGCACGATCGTAGCGATCGTTGTTTTATGCAGAGTTTGAGTTTGATCTGCAATCTGCAACTCAAAGCAGCAGTATGTGAAATCTCAAATTACTCCAACAATCTGATCGTTGTGCACGATCGTAGCGATCGTTGTTTTATGCAGACTTTGATCTGCAAACTGCAACTCAAAGCAGCAGCATGTGAAATCTCAAATTACTCCAACAATCTGATCGTTGTGCACGATCGTAGCGATCGTTGTTTTATGCAGAGTTTGATCTGCAATCTGCAACTCAAAGCAGCGGTATGTGAAATCTCAAATTTCTGCTATCTGTCCCTCAGAGCAACAGCACAGCAGTAGTAATCTCAGGATGCAGGATCAGATGTTTAAATGTCTGTAATCTCTCCCTCACGCCGGCAGCTTCCTCTCCCTACACTAACCAAGAGCATGTGACATGCAGCACTGTGACTCCATCTTATAAAGAGGCTGGGTCACATAATGCACTGGCCAGTCACAGCCATGCCATTAGTAGGCATGGCTGTGCTGGCTTCTTAGGGCAAACCAGTGAAACGTTTGTTGATTGGCTGCCCTGCAGCTATTCAACATGCGTGATCAACTACCAGAACCCAGAACCCGAACATTTTTTGAAATGTCCGTGTTCGGGTACGGACCCGAACGTTACAGTCCGGGTTCGCTCAACACTAGTCTCAAGTAGAAAGATTCAAGCCAGTGCAGCCTTTGAATGATCTACGAAAATATTATTACTGTTTTTGGAAATGCGAAATGTATTTATCTTGAGGTTTGCTGCATTCCAAACATTAAATCTAAGGTTCTAACTTGGCCAATATAATTTCCACCTAAATTAATTATAAGAATATCAGGTTGAGGCCAACAGTTAAACAATTTCCTGAATTCAAATTGTAAATCTTCCCAAATCATTCCTCTCCAGCCACTCCAATATACTTTAAATAACGAAGGACTGAATCTAAATTAGACAAGTAATTTCTTGTAGATGCTCTCTTCATTGCCCAATAAACAAACGCGTGGCCAAGAATCCACACTACATAAGGCTGAACTGAAATAAATCAAACAAGATTGTTAGGATGTATATACAATTTATAAGAATCTGAACTCCATTTACCCAATTTTTTAATAGTTTCAGCCTGAAAACCAATTGTAGCTGCTTCAGTTGCTGCTCCAATTCTGAACGAGTGAGATGATAATCTCTCCTGACTCAAATTCAAAGCATCCACACTTTTCTTAAAGACATCGGTAAACTGATATCTTGTTAACAAAGAACCATTTATATGAATGAACAATGTATCACTAATACTTCGTCTTATTACCAAATATTGCTTTAGCAGTGTTACTGGACATATTTGACGCCTCGGACAGGGGTTTAAAATTATCCATTGTCCCTTACCTAATGTATCCATCTTGCTCTGAGACAGAAAATGTTTTAATTGGATTTCTCTAACAATTTACATTTTTAATTTTCATACCTGTGTGCTCATTTCTCGCTACTGACACTACCTCGGATATTCTGAATGCTCCAAAAAACAGCAGTGAAAATACTGCTTTAAACATCAACAACTCATATTCAGAAAAACAAACCAATGGTGTGATATTACATAACCTGTAAAAAATTTCTGACAAAATAAGTGACCGCTTATCTGGTAGAAAATTTGATTTTTTTGTAACCTTTTAAGGCTTATTGTACCAAAAAAAAAAACTTAATCAATGTGGTAAGGAATTTAGCTTAAGAAAAAAATGACACACCTGCTATTGTCTTATTTACATGGGCCCAATGATATTTTTTATTCATTAAATTATTCAAAAATAAAAGTACTATGTGCTCAGATACCAGACCATTGTCCAAATTATTATCTCTTACGAAAGAAATCCATGACCTCCAGGAAGACACATAACAAGCCAAGTGGATTTAGCCAATGAATGTTTGATATACTCGAACACTACATCGGTTCCCATAAATTCTGAGGACATGAAACTCATTGCAAGTCCGCTTCTGGCATCAGTCAGAAAAAACAGTCCATCTGGTGACGAGAAAGGGAGTCTGCCAAACAAGTTTTTTTACCTGGAATAAACTTTGCTTTTATCCGCAAGTTTAATAATAAGCATTTAAATACAAAATATTTTAATAATTTATTTACTGGAGGAGATTTTGAGGAAAGACAGTTAATTGCAAATACTACTCCTCTATTATCAGTATTTACAGTTAAACATTTATTCCGAAAAGCTGTGCCACATATTTCTAATGCCACTATTATTGGAAATAATTCCTGGAATACTATGTTCTTACAAAGCCCTATTGCTCTCCCATTTTCTGGGCAACCGTCCGCACACCAATGTGTCTTACTGTGCTGGGTGCGCGTTTGGATACCACACGTTTGGACGGAAGGTTTAAGACATTTTGCCCTCCCTCTCCTACTTTGGTAGGACTAATACTGCACCCTTTCCGTCCTGGGTTTTACCTGGCTAGGAACGCTATACTCTTTTTGGACATTATATGTCTGGTGGATCTTGGTACATTTTCTCTCTCCATATTGAGAGTAAATCACAAAATACTTGAATCCTGGCTACTAGTTGAAGACTCCTTAAATCCTGTAGAATATGAGGATCTGTTTTTAAGATATTGACCACTTACCCCCGAAGAAGATCTCTGATCAAACATCATTGAAACGTGTTGGGTTCTTTCCTGCCACCAGCTGGCAGATTTGGTGGTCTTTTCGTTTTTTCGGATATTCCTCAATATATATGTGTTTTTGTATTCCATATATTGTTCATATGATGTTTTTGATGTGAATCATCACCCTCCTTGGGTGGTCTTTTTTCTTTTTCTGTTTTTAAAGTATCAATAAATATTATAATTTTATATATGTTACTCCTTTCTTGGTGAGTTGGTCTCTCCAGTTAAAGTCCCAAAAGGGGGGTTTCTCTTGTGTTTCTTTTTTTTAGGATTATTCCCAATGGTGAGGTTCTTAAGTTCTTACAAGGAGGTTGTTCAAAGGGACCAGAGAATAAAAGAACTCCCGTGCGGGCCTACATTAAACATGAGGGATCACTTATGGGTAACCCCCAAGTAATTCCCCCCCACGAGAGCTTTAAGGAAGTTCAGGATTGGCTGAACGAAACGCGTCAGAACGACGTCACCCCCGGCTGTCAGGTGACGCTGACCACCCACGCCTTCACCCAATGACATGTGTAGCGTCTGAAGTTTGGTGCACGAACGACCGCACGGAGCCAAGGATGGCTTAGCACGGTCGAACAACCGCACGGAGCCAAGGATGGCTTAGTGGCACTCCGTCCGGATGACCCATTCCCGGACGTTGAAGTGCAACATCACTGGCCTTGTTGAGAGACATCACCCCATACCATCCATGATTGGTGAACGGATTGGTGAGCAGATAATTGCTGTTTCAGCATAGCTGATCCTACATGCATAGGGTGTCTCAGCCAGTTGTGTGGTTGCCTAGCCAGTCGTAAATGTTAATGAGTGATGAACTGATGTGGTTGAAGCATGGAGGACACTCCTACAACCAATGAGTATTCATAGAGACACTCATCAGCACCCATGATCTTTATCTGTATATTGGCACTTTACTTCATGCTACTGAAACTTTATCCATAAGAACCCCGGTTGGCTCTGATTCCTACATCTAGGAACATTATATCCTTATATCAGACTGTTATCCTATACAATTGATTATGTGAATTGCATCATAGGAGGGGCCCATTACATGATTGGTACATTGTATGAATGGTGATGTATGGCGTGTTGTGGTTGGTGACGTCACCTTAAACAGCCTTTGACAACGTTGTCATGTTTTAATCCAATTGCTTCACTGGTTGTCATATTTTCAAATATTGATCATAAATTAATAAATAGAGTTTTTTACGTCATTGAGGTTCCATTGACAGTTTCTTTTCTCTCCTTGGGTTGTTCAAAGGGGCCTGCCATTCATCTGCTATTAATTATTTATGCAATTTCTCTTCTACAATAGAAAAAAGATTGTTGACAGATGGTAATTTTTTTACAATTGAACAACCATTCCCATTAAATTTCAGCAGTCTAAATCCTTCCGAAAATCCATTAATTAAAATTATTGCATTCTGTTGTTCTGGGTGTACTCTGAGCCATAGCAACATGTTTTCCAGGCTCACTGGGGTTCTGGCTTTTACTTGTAGAGTCTCTAGCTTGCTGTTATGTGATTGTCAATAATTTACAATAACATTTCACAACCGGATGTGCACCAGTGCAAAATGCACACTCATGTTTATGTCTGCATGCATTGAGCCATTTTCATTGGCTCTCATTGTATGCAAAACAAACACCTCATTTATAGGCTGGGGAAGAGAAATTAGAAGAATATTTATTTGTGTAAGAACTTGCTGGTTGATGGGGAATAATATTTGTTTTTTTGTGGCAGGAATAAATTGAGCCATAACCCAACATCTTTAACCCCCATTTTAAAAAAGGATATACGCTCAATTTTTGTCTAAATGACTCATCATATTGAAACCATAAAAAAACATCGAAACTGCAATAAGCTTCCATGATAATGTCTATATGTTGGATTAAACCCAGGCTTTTTTCTGAAAATTTTTCACATATCGCCCTTGAATAAATACAAAATGCTTGGAGACAATTAAAAGTGTATTTTGTGATTGGTCTCCTTCTGTCTTCTTCTGTTTTTTTCATCTTTCTTATCTGTTTTATAAATTAAATATTTTGCATAAGGTAATAATGATAATAAATCAATATATTCACCTTTCAATATTTTTTCTTTCACATTCTGAGGTAGGTGGAAACGTAAAGGAGAAATTGCACATGGCATAACTTCCTTACCACATAAGGCTGGTATGCCTTGACTGATGTTCGAGACCAAACCCACGGTACCTGTGGAAAAATTTGATCCAGTATTAACCCTGCTATCATCATTAATTAAAGAATGAGCTATTGGTTGCTTATCAGCATTCCTTAGAGCAACTGACCAGACTTCCGAAGCTGGATTACTATTTATATTATCATTTCTAACTACCTTGGAATGAGCTGACATATCAGTTATCACTTTTAATAATGAAGACAAATCAGTCAATAATTTTAAAGTATGTGAATCACCCTGACTAACAGCCTCAGACCCGGCTGTCATGTCTGGTTGTTGAGTGTTACATAACACAGGGATGCCTTGAGACTTTGTCCTGTTAGAGTCCTGGACTCCTGCTGCTTCTGAATTCTTCTTCTTCTATCCTTTGTGCTGACCTTGCCTCTTCTGTCTATCCTTGGTAGTGTTCCTCCCCTCCTACTTTGTGCTAGCGATCGACTCCTCCCAATGCTGCCTTTTTTACCCACCTGTTTTCCTTTCTAAAAGCGCCGCTCACTATATGCAGCTTTCTTCCCTGTATTCTGTGACGCAGCTCTATGAGGAGACGGACTATAGCTATGGCTCTGAGCACACCTCCTTTTTCCACCTCTCCAGCCATCCTCTCCTACTCTTGTGATGCCCGCCCCGCGTCATTCCTCCACCGTCACTTCCGACGGTACTTCTTCTTCAAGCCCAGACATTTCACCTGGCTGAAGCTGGCTTGTGCTGCTGTTAAGATTGTCTTCTTGTCCTGTTCCTCCTGAAGGTAAGGAGAGGCATTTCTTTAGCCAGTCTTCGTCTTCTGCTCTGGCCCGCTCCAGTAGCTGCCGGAGCAATGTATTCATTGAGGAACTCCCGCTCTCCATCCATCTTCTATCTCTCTTGCATGGAGAAATCCTCTTGGCTTTTCTTCTGAGACTGGCAACATTTCTCCTCAGGGCACTGCTATTTCTACTGTTCTCCCTGTATTCCAGAACTTTCCAGGGGGGCATGTGTCTTATTTCAGCCAGTCACATACTTTCCCCCCCTTGTTTTCTGGAATGCTCTTCGCACCTTAGGCTGGCTGGCCAATGAAAACCCTCCTCTATTTATATATCTCCCACTCTAACTATGGGGGAAGTAGTAACTGCCAATGCCTCAGGACCCATGAAGAAAGGGGGGGGGTAGAAACTGGCTTATCCCCCCTTTCTCATACATTCTTTCTTAGCTGACCTGTAGCTTGTGAAAAGTCTTAAGCTGGACTGTGCTTTGTCGAATGTGTCACCTTCTCTGGATGCCTCCCAATGGACATGAGATTTAAATCTGACCATTGCTACTGACTTGCAAATTATGTGGACAATTAGGGTGCATGTGTTCAGTACTATCCCCCCATTTTCTCTACATATATTCTTTGTAGCTTCTCATAGGAATATCTACTCTCTGACTCCAAACCATATATTAGTCCAGGGAACATGAAGAACCTGTTCAGCTTCCGTGATACAGCATGCATATCCAGAAATCAGTATGCATTTAAAGGGCTTCTACCATGGTAAGAGGCTTCACAACCCAGAACATTTCCAAATTCTAGAATGCCTTTTTTATGTGAATGAATGCTAAGTCATATGTAAGTGTAAAACATGCAGGTATGTATTGCCTCCTAAAGAGATCATAGTAGGCAGCATCTACTGTACTCCTTGAAGAAAAATGATCCTACTAGATTTCACAGTCACGTAAATCCTGGGGTCTGTACAATAGTCTTTATATTCTCATGTAGTTGCCCAAGTTACACTGATCAGCCCTGTATTGCTGCTTTTCCCCTAGTCACTTGCTGCAATGTTACATATAGTCTCTACCCTGAAGCTTAAGAGTGACTTTTTAATGATAAATTATATCTTACAGGAACCTAAGGATGCTGACTTATTTAGTTACTGAAAGGTCAGATTTAGGTTTATTCTAGGGCATATAGGTAGCTGTACAGTAAATGGTTCTTATAGTGAAATAAATTAACTTTTATTTGTACTTACCGTTCTTGCTTAAAAACAGTTTTTATTATTTCATGTTTTAGAGATGAGTCATCATTATTAGCAAAACCTGTCATGGTAATTGTTAAAGTTTATCTTCTTGAACTTACAAAATGTATAAATAATTACTAACAATATACCATAGCAACCACCCAGCGAGACTGTCCCTTGGTGGCAAGCCTTACACCCATTTGATTTAAGTACTGCTTACAGTTGAGCATGTGCTCTTGTACAATATGGGGTGTTCATAATGGACTGGAATGTATATAATGAATGAGATACTTTCCAGCTGTCGAAATCTCAGTGGCAGCCCAGCAGTATGTTAATTTCTACTCTTGAAAAAGAAAAGAGAAAAATACTGCAGCAAAAAGAGCTTTTTTGAATAAGTAATGAGGTTGTTATTTGCTCAGGCTCTGAAGTAAATGTAGAGGTAGGGAGGTGCAGATATTTAAGTTTGCCTTGCTCTTCAATTAGCAGCAGGGGTAAGTATTCTAGCAATCATTTGCGACAATAAAAACAAGCGCAGCAAAAAAAAAAAAAAAGCTGCAGTGAGTTTATAACCAATACAATAGGATGGAGTTCTAATGACATTAGGAACTCTTGAATGTGTGCCAAGTCTTTTAATGTGACAAAAAGTCTGCCTTTACAAAGTTTTCATAGTCTAACATTATCATCACTTTCTTTAGTACAACATCTGTTCTTCCTTCGAAAAAAAAAAAACATAAAACTTTTGTTTAAGTTGGTTTATTTCACTACAATTCATCGGCAATAGGAATTACCATTTTTTAGCTTTACATCATTTTCTGAACACAGTAAGTAAAGTAAATGGCTCAGATAAACCAGAGTACAGCATGGCCAGCTGTTTTCAGAGAAAACAAAGCAGGCTCAATTTAGATCCTGCTGACTAACGTGATTGGAGAAAGGCCACACTAATATACACTACAGTACTGTTTTGACTTTATTTTTTTCAATACAGTTGCATAAATTTTATAATACACCTTGTTGGATACAACTTTGTTTCACTTCCTTGGAAATTGGGTCATTAACATATTAGCCATACTGTATGCATAAATGGCAATATGTAAGGTCTTCAGTACTGAGAGCAGTGGTGAAGCTGTTTATACCAAAACCCCAGTGCAATCTGTGGCTGTTGTCCCTACCTTATCTCTTCCCCTCTTAACTGTCACCAAATACAACACATAGCACACACTGAGCAGAAGAGTACCAATAACATACTTCAGATCATAGAGTTGCACAAGAAAGTTGCTGTGAGCAAAGTGACTTTCCTTATGCATCCACCTCACTTAGTCCTGTAATCTGATGTCACATTATTAAGTGCAGGAGGTGTAGGATGGACTATTCCTTATGCATTTCTGCACTGCAGCATATCTCCAATAAGTCTTCACTCAACACTCTACACTAAAAGTGCTGCAGTAAGTGGCAGAAGAAATGGGCTGTCCCTTCTCCTAAAGATAGGATTCAGTTAAGGTGGCAGATGCTGCTACATTCAAACCAGCTGAAAGATGCATGCATTAAACGTATATGCTTAGGGCAGTCACTGTCAAAGCAATGGGTTGGTCCAGTGCTTGGTCAATTAGCTGTCACACTTGGAGTCTATAGTCCTGTGTAAAATATTACTCCAGTGATTAACAGTCCAAATGTTTTAAACTGCACCCCTGTAGAATCTCAAAAATGTACCCATTCTTAACCTATGAAACTACAAAGCTACTCATTTAGGGCTCTTTCACACGAGAGGAGCCCATTTTGACGGGCTCCGCTGCTCAGTGGGGATCCATCCGTTTGTCCCCGCTGAGCCGGCGGATGACAGGACAGTCTCTGCACTCCGTACAGAGACTGACCTGTCACAGCTCTATTCTCCTCTATGGAGGATCGGATGAACACGAACCGTCTGTCCGTGTTCATCCGATCCGATCCGCCAGACGGATGGAAAATAGGCTGTCCATCCGTCTGTTTTTGGTGGATCAGAGCGGATCAGGTGTCAGCGGACATGTCCCCGCTGACATCCGTCGCTCCATAGAGGACAATGGAGCGTCCGTTTGGGTCCGCCTGAAAAACTGACAGGCGGACCCAAATGATCCGCTCGTGTGAAAGGAGCCTTACTCCCTGTCTAGCTCTTGCCTTGACTATTACAACTCCCTTCCCATACCTGCTTCTCCACAAGCTATCCCCTACTTCAGTCTATTGGGAATACTGCTGCCAAACTCATCTAACTTACCAGCTTCTCAATGTCCAAAACCCCTCTCTGCCAATCTCTCCACTGCCTGCTGATCACCTAACAAATAAAACTGAAAATACTAACAAAACATAAAAAGCCATCCACAACTCTGCTCAAGCTACATCACCAATTTGGCTCAATGTATCACTTAAGTGATTCTCTCTACATCTCCCAAGACCTTCTGCTCTCTAGTTCCCTTATCCCCTCCTCCCATGCTCACCTCTAGGAATTCTCTAGATCCTCTCCCATCCTCTGGAACTCCCTACATAAATCTGTCTGGCTGTTAGTCAACAGCTGTGTGCTCTGCTCTTCAAACGCTCACTGGATTGCCGGGCTGTGGAGGGGACAGGAGCGGCTGGCTCAAACTCTCAGCAACATGCTGAGAGGCTGACCAAGCTGCCGCTCAGGCATCTGAGTGGATCTTGACACTAAAGTCGTGATCCCTCCTGAGCCTGGTCTGGCTGAGTGACATCAGCCAACTACAGATTTTAGCCTGCTGTCGGCTGAATCTGGGTTACAGGAATGAAGAACTAAGTGCACTCCTGTGACTCAGAGGAGAAGTAGGGTCAAAAAAGCATTGGCCCTATTTCTCCTTTAATTCAATCTCATTGGAATGTGTCAAAGCAGATGGTGACTGAATTAAGGTGACTGTGCGACCTTTGTTGATATAAATTCCTGGATATGTTCCCAACACTCATTAGAATTGAAGATATGGTTTAGATAAGCTACAAAATGTCTTCAAAAATACAGAAAATTTTCAACTGAATGTGATTAACTGCTACCAACTATTATAAAATGTAGTTAAAAAGAAAGATATTTTCAGTTTATACTGTACATATAAGTGTCCAGAAAGCTTTGTAATGATTTCCAGCTGAAAAGTCTTTGTTTTATGAATTTGATATATGTTTTAAGTTGCATTGCCACACGTCTGTACTATTTAGTCCTACTCTAATTGAAGAAGGTACCAATGGTGGAATATATAAACGCTTAATTAAAGTAAAAGCAAGTTACCTGGGTGTCGTCTCAGTGCTCCCAATACTGCATTCACATACAAATTTCAGATTTATCCAAAAATTCCCCTTATACACAATTATTTTTAAAAAAAGGACCTGCCTAATAACATTTTTGTTTCCAAAACAGAGATCTAATGTATTCATTTGGTGAGTAAATCTCCCATACACACAATTTCTGTGAGATGTAATGGACTAGTATATATTTATTGGGTACATTTCTCAGTAGCCAAGTGTCCAGCAGCACCCTATTTATTTATTTAGTTCTTGGGCTTAATTTACTAAAGAATAAAATGAAACAAACCTTGACCTTTTTTAATAAAGTATAAAGAGTAATGAAGTTTATTTGTGGTTAATGTACATGATGTTTGGAGTAAACATAGATTCACGTCACCTCAATACTCACTTAAAGGCCTCATACACACGGACGTTTTTTAGCATTTTTTGCAGCTCTTCGTGTTATTCAATGGCCCCATACAAATGCTGATGTTTTTGAGCTGTAGATGGTGTTGGCGTTCTTAAGCTGTAAATCAAACGCAGGACCCGTGTGTTCCGAGGCTGTAGCGTTATGACACTTTTGATGCTGAGCCGGCAAAACGCTCACTAACGCGCATTAACGCTGTAGTGATGTTAACTGGCTCTTTTAGCGCCGGCGTTTTCAGGTTAAAAAATAGCAGAGTAATGTTTTTTTTAACAAAACGTCTATTGACCCGATGCTCACTAGCGCACACTAACGCCGATGCAAAATGCTGACGAAATCGTGTTTTTGATGCCGATTTTTGTCTGACGTTGGTCCCAAAATTTTGCTATTATGCCTGTGTGTATGAGGCCTAATACATCTGACCCAGGTTTTGTCCCAGAGTCTGTTGCATGCTAAGGTTTTCATGGAGTACTTGGTACTCTGTATGTAGGTGACTGTGTGAAAATGGAATTGTAGCTCTTTAACCACTTCAGCCCCGGGAGGATTTACCCATTTCCTGTGATATGTCCCTGCATCGCTTTAACTGACAATTTGCATGGTCGTGCGATGCTGTACCCAAACAAAATGTATGCCTTTTTTCCCACAAATAGAGCTTTCTTTTGGTGGTATTTGATCACCTCCACGGTTTTTATTTTTTGTGCTATAAACAAAAAAAGGGCAACAATTTTGAAAAAAAACAAAACAATATTTTGTACTTTTTGCTATAATAAATATCCTAAAAAAAATATAAAAAACACATTTCTTCCTCAGTTTAGGCCAATATGTAAATCGCAATAAGCATATATTGATTGCTTTGTGCAAAAATTATAGTGTCTACAAAAGAGGAGATAGATTTATGGCATTTTTATTATTGTTTTTTTTATACTAGTAATGGCAGTGATGTGCGATGTTTAGTGGGACTGCAACATTGCGGTGGACAAATCGGACACTTTTGACACTTTTTTGGGATGAGTGACATTTATACAGTGATCAGTGCTAAAAATAGCTACTGATTACTGTATAAATGTCACTGGCAGGGAAGTGGTTAACACTAGTGGTGATCAAGTCGTTAAATGTGTTCCCTGGGAGATGTTTCTAACTGTATGGGTACTGGGCTGACTGGAGGAGGAGAGAGATCGTTGTTCCCTATCACTGGTAACAGACAATCTCACTTAACTCCCCTGTCAGAATGGGGATCTGCTTTGTTTACACTGGCAGATCCCTGCTCTGCCTGTCTCTGGAGCGATGGTGGCAGGTGGACATCGAGTCTGCCCCATCTGCTGATTAGCTCCCTCACTAGCCAGTGGGCGCCTCCGGCGGTGAGCGCACGCCCACACCACACGTTCCCGTGAGCGACGTACAGCCAAGCATCAGGTATTTTAATTACATTGCTGTTATTTTTTAAGTGTTTGAAATGTCTGAGAATGGTCTTTGTAAAAAGATTTCCGTACATTTTGTTATACTTTGTTAAAATAAAACTGATTTATAAATGTGATCTTGTGCAGCTATTGATTTGGTGTTAAAAAATTGTTATTTTTAAATGTAATACATCATATGATCTTTATGATACCTATGTTTTCACCAACGATTCATACAACTTTCATACAGTATTCACACATTTTTCCTATTGAATCTAATTAGAAAAAAACATCAATATTGGGTGAAAGTTGTGGGAATCTTGTATGAAAACATTCATGTTATGTACCCTTTTTAAAAAAACAAATACATTTAAGTTTGTATAGCCATGTTTCACATTTCATTTTGGCATGAAAACTATATTTTTAATTTTCTTGAAGCCCAACTGCAGCCAAACCTTTGAGATTTGAACAAAGCGTGAAAGAGATTGAACCTTTACTTTGAGAAGATTTCTGTATCTGGGGAAATTGAGAAAGGTTAGGATCTTTGTTAAGGTATGATTACTATTGGTGTCCTCTTGTCCCAGTGACAACTGCTTCAATCATTTCTTTTTCTGCTGACACAGAGACAGCAAGAGAAGTGAAACCTCCACAACAGGTTCACAGATAGTAATACCAACATGACAGAAGTATTTACTCCTTCCAAAGCTATCCAAAACAAAACCACATTGGCAAAAGTTTAGCTTTCAACTTCTTGGCTATACAATTACTGGACAAAAAAGGAAAAATGTGTCCACTGCAAAAAAAATAAAAATAATAATAATAACAAAGTATATATATATATATATATATATATATATATATAAACACACACTCAGTATATATATATATATATATATATATATATAAATAAAATGTAAAAAGAATGAAATAAAATAAAAATAACTGGTGTTTCAGGGTATGTGGTGTAGGGTAGGGTAGCTGAGTACTAAAGATAAGCCCTGTGGATTGGCTTGTTGTAGCAATATTCTCTTGAGTGGTAATGATGGAAGTTGAGGAGTTATGGTCATAAGAGGCCAGATATCTGTCAGAAGGCACATCATTGATTCCTGGCTGTAGCCTTTATGTAGAAATCTTTGTTGAAGAATACGACCATGGAATATTTAATCTTCTCTTAGGGTACAATTTCTTTGCAGTCTGCAGAATTGACTGACTGATTGATGGTGGCAGCTCTTATGATGCAGATATAAATTGTCAGCTGTTGGTATAAAATTAATCTTGCTGTTTTCAATGGAGTAGTACCACCTTCCATTCTGTGATATTCCCTTCCACAGGGCTCATCTTTAGTACTCGAAAAAGGACACAGTTGATTTCTCCCAAACATTGGAACGTCCTAAAAAGCGACCCTAAACTGAGAAGTCCAAGAACGTGAAGATCTACAGGGTGGGCCATTTATATGGATACACCTTAATAAAATGGGAATGGTTGGTGATATTAACTTCCTGTTTGTGGCACATTAGTATATGTGAAGGGGGAAACTTTTCAAGATGGGTGGTGACCATGGCGGCCATTTTGAATCCAACTTTTGTTTTTTCAATAGGAAGAGGGTCATGTGACACATCAAACTTATTGGGAATTTCACAAGAAAAACTATGGTGTGCTTGGTTTTAATGTAACTTTATTCTTTCATGAGTTATTTACAAGTTTCTGACCACTTATAAAATGTGTTCAATGTGCTGCCCATTGTGTTGGATTGTCAATGCAACCCTCTTCTCCCACTCTTCACACACTGATAGCAACACCGCAGGAGAAATGCTAGCACAGGCTTCCAGTATCCGTAGTTTCAGGTGCTGCACATCTCGTATCTTCACAGCATAGACAATTGCCTTCAGATGACCCCAAAGATAAAAGTCTAAGGGGGTCAGATCGGGAGACCTTGGGGGCCATTCAATCCACTTTCCAGGAAACTGTTCATCTAGGAATGCTCGGACCTGATACCCATAATGTGGTGGTGCACGGCGAGATCACATGTAAACAAGCCGGTGGATATCCGGCTTGTCTCTCCCCTCTCAGCACGGATTGGTGCAGTGTGACAGATGACGGGGGGGAGAGAGGAGATGCAACGGTGCTGTGGGCAGGGTCTGAAGTGCCCACAGCACCGCTATGTGCCAGGCAGGGACCCCTCATCCACCCATCCAGCTTCACCCATGCAGCCTCATCCATGCAGCCTCATCCATTCCATGCTCAGCCATCTGTCACCCATGCATCCATGCTCACCCATCCGTGCCCACCCATCCGTCACCCATGCATCCGTGCTCACCCATCTGTGCCCACATGCATCCGTGCTCACCCATCCGCCACCCATGCATCCGTGCTCACCCATCCGTACCCACCCATCCATCACCCATGCATTCATGCTCACCCATCCGTCACCTATGCGTCTGTGCTCACTTATCCGTGCTCACTCATCTGTTACCCATGCATCCATGCTCACCAATCCGTGCTCACCCATCCGTCACCCATGCATCCGTGCTCACCCATTCGTGCTCACCCATCTGTGCTCACCCATCCGTCACCCATGCATCCGTGCTCACTCATCTGTCACCCATGCTCACCCATCCGTGCTCACTCATCTGTCACCCATGCATCCGTGCTCACCCATCCGTGCTTACTCATCCGTCACCCATCCGTAACCCATGCATCCGTGCTCACCCACCTGGCCATGCTCACCCATGCATCCGTGCTCCCCAATCCAATCGTGCTCACCCATGCAGCCTCATCCATGCTCACCCATCCAGCCTCATCCGTGTTCATCCATGCTCTGCCATCCATCTGTGCTCACCCATGCATCCGTGCTCATCCATCCATCCGTGCTCACCTATGCATCAATGCTCAGCCATGCATCCATGCTCTGCCATCCATATGTGTTCACCCATGCATGCATGCTCACCCAAGCATCCGTGCTCCACCATCCATCTGTGCTCACCCATGCATCCGTGTTTACCCATCCAGCCATGCTCACTAATCCAGTAATGCTCACCCAAGCAGCCTCATCTGTGCTCACCAATCCAGCCGTGCTCACCCATCCAGCCTCATCCGTGTTCACCCATGCATCCGTGTTCACCCATGCATCCGTGTTCACCCATGCATCTATGCTCCGCCATCCATCTGTGCTCACCCATCCATCCGTGCTCAGCCATGCATCCGTGCTCAGCCATCCATCTGTACTCACCCATGCATGCATGCTCACCCATGCATGCGTGCTCACCAATGCATCCATGCTCACCCATGCATCAGTGCTCAGCCATGCCATCATCCATGCTCAGTCATCCCCAACTACGGCTTACCCGCCCCATTCGTGCTCATTTATGCCTCATTCATGCTCATCCATACCACATCAGTTCTCATTTATGATACATCCATGCCACTACAGTACCCATCCATGCCACTACAGCACCCATCAGTGCCACTAAAGCGCCCATCAGTGCCACCACAGTGCCTCACAATAATATAATAGGTAGTCAAATTAGATTTGAAATGTATGCCCCTAGAACGCCTGATGGTGCACCCTGCATGTTGGGCCTTTGTATGTGGCCAGGGTGTGTAAAAGTGTCACACATGTGGTATCGCCATACTTGGGATGAGTAGCAGAATATATTTTAGGGTGAAATTTTTGCTAGGTACATGCTGTGTGTTAGAAATATTGTATAAATGGACAACCTTGTGTAAAAAAAATGCGTTTTCATTTTCTTTCCACATTTTACAAAAACTTGTGGAAAAAATGAACCATTCAAAAGACTCATTATGTCTCATAGAATATACATTGGGGTGTTTACTTTCCAAAATTTTTTGGGCGTTTCCATTGCCCTGGTGCTCCAGGACCTTCAAAAGTGCAAGAGGTAGTCAGGAAATGATATGTGTAATTTATGTCCTTAGAACGCCTGATGGTGCTCCCTGCATGTTGGGCCTCTGTATGTGGCCAGGCTGTGTAAAAGTGTCACACATGTGGTATCCCCATACTGAGGAGGAGTAGCAGAATGTGTTTTGGGGTGTAATTTGGGGTATGCATATGCTGGGTGTGAGAAATAATCGGTTAATATGACAATTTTGTGAAAAAAAAAAAAATCTTAATTTTGCAAAGAATTGTGGGAAAAAATTACAACTTCAAAAAACTCGCCATGCCTCTTACTAAATACGTTGGACTATCTATTTCCAAAAAGGGGTCATTTGGGGGGTATTTGTACTTTTCTCTCTTGTTAGGGCCTCAGGTGTGATCAGTTTTCAGTGATTGGCACCATAGATTGTAGACTCTTTAACTTTCACAAAGACCAAATAATATCCACTAATTTGGGTTATTTTTACCAAAGATATATAGCAGTATAAATTTTAGCCAAAATTTATGAAGAAAAATTACTAATTTGCCAAATTTTATAACAGAAACAAAGAAAAATGCATTTTTTTACAATATTTTCGGTCTTTTTCCATTTATTGCTCAAAAATAAACACCCCAATGGTGATTAAGTACCACCAAAAGAAATCGCTATTTGTGTGAAAAAAAGGAAAAAAAAGAGTAATTGCCATTCAAAATGTGAGAGAACTGAAAGCTGAAAACTGGTCTGGTTAGGAAGGGGGTTTAAGTGCCCTGTGGTCAAGTGGTTAAAAAGATTATGCATTTCTGCCAGGTTATCAGTGAATAAGAGTGCTAAAGTGGTTGTAAACCTCTCACATGAAATATGAACAAGGCATATCCCTCTATAGCAGTGATGGCGAACCTTGGCACCCAAGATATTTTGGAACTACATTTCCCATGATGCTCATGCACTATGCAGTGTAGTTGCGCATCATGGGAAATGTAGTTCCAAAACATCTAGGATGCCAAGGTTCGCCATCACTGCTCTATAATGTGTACCAGTCTCAATCCAGAGTCATTTCTCTCTGCTGCCTCAGTCCTCTGCTATCTGCATGAATCATTTCTTACAAGTTTTCCTAACACCAAGATATAAAAAAGGTGACGGGGAGGGAGCTCCAGCACACATCCAATGACTGACAGCTTCAGCTCTGTTCCTGTATCAAGGGAAATGTATCCCTTCCCTTCAATCATCTCTCATTGAGCTCTGCAGAGTAACTTCAGCTCTCTGCCCCCTGCTTTATGAAAGTTCAGACAAGCTCTATAAATTCTGTGCTTAAAATGGCTGCAGAAAGAAGAGATAGAAGATAAACAAGTACAACGTATGTAGGAAGATTTGTAAGAACTCTGTGTATCTCCTGAGGCTAGTAAGTTCAGTGGGTACATGAAAGGTTTTACAACCACTTTAATCACTTCAGCCCCGGAAGGATTTACCCCCTTAATGACCAGAGCATTTTTTACAATTTGGCACTGCACTGCTTTAATTGGTAATTGCTCAGTCATGCAATGCTGTACCCAAACGAAATTTGCGTCCTTTTTTTTCCACCAATAGAGCTTTCTTTTGGTGGTATTTGATCACCTCTGCGTTTTTATTTTTTGCTATATAAATTAAAAAAGATCGACAATTTTGAGAACAAATTATATTTTCAATTTTTTGTTAATAAAAAATACAATAAACTCAATTTTAGTCAAACATTTTTGCCAAAATGCATTCAGCCACATGTCTCGGGTAAAAAAAAGTCAATAAGCGTATATTTATTGGTTTGCGCAAAAGTTATAGCATTTACAAACTAGAGTACATTTTCTGGAATTTACGCAGCTTTTATTGTATGACTGCCTATCTTATTTTGTGAGGTGCTATAATGAAAGGGCAGTACAAAACCCCCCAAATGTAAAATAGACACCCCAGGGAATTTGCTGAAAGGCATGTTGAGCCCACTGAATATTTTATTTTTTTTGTCACAAGTGATTGAAAAATGACAATAAATAAATAAATAAATTACACAAAGTTGTCACTCAAATAATATATTGCTCACACATGCCATGGGTAAATGTGGAATTACACCCCAAAATACATTCTCCTGCTTCTCCTGAGTACGGAGATACCACATGTGTGAGACTATTTGGCAGTCTAGCCGCGTACAGGACCCCGAAAACCAACCACCGCCTTCAGGATTTCTAAGGGCGAAAATTGCTGATTTCACACCTCACTACCTATCACAGTTTCAGAGGCCATGAAATGCCGACATACCACAAAACCCCCCCAAATTACCTCATTTTGGAAAGTAGGCAAGCTATTTGCTGAGAGGCACATTGAGTATTTTGCAGATCTCGCTTTTTTGTTTGTTTTTTTGTTTTGAAATTTGAAAAAAGAAAAAAAATACATTTTCCTTTTCTTTCTTCATTTTCCAAAACAAATAAGAGCTGCAAAATACTCACCATGCCTCTTAGCAAATACCTTGGGGTGTCTACTTTCCAAAATGGGGTCATTTGGGGGGATTTTGTGCTACCTTGACATTTCAGAGCCTCTGAAACCATGATAGGTAGTGTGACAAACAGCCCAATGTCAGTTGTTGATGGAGTATATCTGCCACATAGAATCTTGAGATTCTTAACCACTTCAGCCCCGGAAGGATTTCCAGCTTTAGGACCGGAGTCCTTTTTGCGATTCGGCGCTGCGTCGCTTTAACTGACAATTGCGCGGTCGTGCGATGTTGTACCCAAACGAAATTTGCGTCCTTTTTTTCCCACAAACAGAGCTTTCTTTTGGTGGTATTTGATCACCGCTACGTCATTTCTGATCGCCGCTATAAACAAAAGAAGAGCGACAATTTTGCAAAAAAACCCAAATTTCTTACTTTTTCCTAAAATACAAATCCAAAAAAAAAATATAAAAAAACATTTTTTTTCACCGTTTTTGGCCGATTTATATTCTTCCTCATATTTGCGATAAAAAAAAATCGCAATCGGCGTTTATTGATTGGTTTGCGCAAAAGTGGTCGCGTTTACGGATGATGAGAATTCATTTTT
>BLSH010516131.1:346414-366537 GCA_018402905.1 Glandirana rugosa | reverse complement strand
ACACGGTGGAGTAGTCACGGGTAGACACGGTCAGGAGTCACGGGTGGACACGGTCGGGAGTCACGGGTGGACACGGATGACTGGCAAAGATCTGCACTGATTATGCGGCACTGATGACTGGCAGGGATGTGCACTGATTATACGGTGCAGATGGGCACTGAGGACTGGCACAGGTGGGCACTGAGGGCTGGCACAGGTGGGCACTGAGGACTGGCACAGATGGGCACTGATGAGGTGGCACAAATGTGCACTGATGAGGTGGCACAGATGTGCACTGATGAGGTGGCACAGATGTGCACTGATGAGGCAGAACTGATTATTGGCACAGGTGGGCACTGATGAATGGTACAGGTGGGCACTGATGAATGGCACAGGTGTGGGCAATGTTGAATGGCACAGGTGGGGGCACTGATTGGCACAGGTGGGCACTGATAAATGGCAAAGGTGGGCACTAAAAGCACAGGTGGGCACTAACCCTGATGGGTACTTTTTGGGCACTTCAGATGTGTAATTCTGTGTAATACAAGTCTATGTCTGGATGTTGAAATCACTCACAGAAGCTCTCCTCCTCACACGCCGTCTCTGTGTGAGGAGGAAGAGCCGTCAATGAGAGATGATCTCAGATGTTTACATCTGAGATCATCGCTCATTGGACATCCCGAACGGGTGGTAAATGGCCGCTGTGATTGGCCATTTACCACGATCTGTGATCAGCTGTATCCAACGGACACGGCGATCACAGATTTTACCTGATGCGCGACCGGGAGGACGTCTATTGACGTCCTCCCGGCATTTTAGAGCCGCGCTGTAGCCGTCAATCGGCTATAGCGCGGATACGAGGAAGTTAAGGAAGGATCTAGTCCATCCTGACGCTTTGTATAGCACATAAGCGTTCAGCAAAGCCAATTGGAATAAGTATACAGGCAATTTTGTACCAGTGTCTGGCCTTAAGGGCAATTCTCCATAAAACCAGTTGCCGTTTGAATTTGGACTGCTGTGTCTGCATGAAGGGAGGACAGAACAAAAACATTCTTTGTATCCCTCCACTTCACTGAAAGCTAATTACTACATCTCAAGCAGGCTCTCTCCCCCGTTTAAGTCGGGATTCTACCAGCCATTGGGGGAAGCCCCGGCGATTAGATCGCATGGTGCCACATGCGCCAATTCCTTGATCAAAAAGATGAACAAACAGTGGTTTACGTAGTAATTGTCCACGTACAAGTGGTACCCCTTTCCGTAAAGGGTGACACCAAGTCCCAAACAATCTTGCCAGCACTCCCTATGTAATCCAGGCAGTTGCGGGGCTCCACCTGACTTTTCCCTCGTAAACCATAAAATGACATGTATAGCCAGTGGCCCTGTCACAGAACGTATACATCTTGACCCTGTATCTGCCACGCTTGCTGGGGAGGTACTGTTTGAAAGCAAGACGGCCAGAAAATTGAATCAGGGACTCATTTACGCAGACAACTTGATCGGGAATATGCAAGGCTGCAAATTTTTGCTTAAAGTAGTTTACAAGGGGCTGAATTTTGTAGAGCTGATCGTATCCAGGGTCACCCCATGGACGACAAAGTTCATTGTCATTAAAATGCATGAATCACAAGATCTGCTCGTATTGTGTCCTGGCCATGGAAGTATAGAACACGGGCATATGGTGAATTTGGTTCGTGGACCAATATGACTGCAACTCAGATTTTTTAGTTATGCCCATGAGGAGGGAAAGGCCATGAAAGGTCTTAAATTCTGGAACCGTAATAGGATTCCAGTCTCTGGCAAGTGACTTATGGAGATTAGTGGCGATGTATTGACCAGCATACAAATTGGTTTGGTCCACAATAGATCTATAGAGATCTTCCGTGAAAAACAGCGAATAAAAATCAGGTGACGTAAAATCAACAGTTTCAACCTGAATTCCTGGCCAGCGAATGGGGGAAGTACGGGCGCTGCATCAGTGGTGGGCTGCCAATTAAGGCTTGCAAGTGTGTCAGGAAGAGCACTATGGGCTCTGCGGGCCTGTCTTTGTCTTTGTGGCTGCTAGCCACACCAGCTTGAACTGTACTTATGGGACTTGCCACATCACCAAGTGTTACTGCAGTACTTGTTTGTCTACGACCAGGATGTACTAGACCGCTGGTGCTTGCCAGTTTCACCAGAAGGATGAGCGGCGCTAGTACTGGCTTTCTGCTTGATACAAGAGCCCTGTGGCTCTTGCAACCAAACAGCAGAATGGGGTCAGGTACACAACTCAGTCGTCAGAGCTATCTAACAGGGTGCTGCTGCTGTCTACGGGTTCATATACTGAGCCTGATTCTGACAATGAGGCTTCCCCATCGCTCTCATCTGTTATGCTCAGCAAAGTGTAGACCTATTCACTAGTGTACCCCGGATTTGACATTTTGGGCTCTAAATTTATAGGTACGCTAGTGTGACTCACAGGCAAAAAAGTGGCGCCACCACATTATGGGTGTCAGGTCCGAGCATTCCTAAATGAACAGTTTCCTGGAAAGTGGATTGGTCGTCGTGGGCCAGTTGAATGGCCCCCAAGGTCTCCCGATCTGGCCCCCTTAGACTTTTATCTTTGGGGTCATCTTAAGGCAATTGTCTATGCTGTGAAGATACGAGATGTGCAGCACTTGAAACTACGGATACTGGAAGCCTGTGCTAGCATTTCTCCTGCGGTGTTGCTATCAGTGTGTGAAGAGTGGGAGAAGAGGGTTGCATTGACAATCCAACACAATGGGCAGCACATTGAACACATTTTATAAGTGGTCAGAAACTTGTAAATAACTCATGAAAGAATAAAGTTAAAACCAAGCACACCATTGTTTTTCTTGTGAAATTCCCAATAAGTTTGATGTGTCACATGACCCTCTTCCTATTGAAAAAACAAAAGTTGGATTCAAAATGGCCAACTTCAAAATGGCCGCCATGGTCACCACCCATCTTGAAAAGTTTCCCCCCTCACATATACTAATGTGCCACAAACAGGAAGTTAATATCACCAACCATTCCCATTGTATTAAGGTGTATCCATATAAATGGCCCACCCTGTAGATCTGATCAGAACACAGATATTGATCTGTTCAGATACTATACTACTAATTGACCTATCTAGTGTGTGTGTGCGTGTCAGAGTACCTGACGCTAATCTGACCCTGCTGGGGATTGACGCTGACCCTAACTTAGACTAAAACCTAACTGAGGTCACCCCTGGGCTATATGGTGGGTAACCTGATAATAAAAAAAAATACCTAACAAGCGTCACCTGTGACACTAATACTGTGATCACAGGTGACAGGGGGCAATGAAGGGGTTAAAATCTTTATTAGGGGGTAAGAGGGGGCACTTATACCTACCAGTGCCTACTACTACCTACCCTAACACTGATTAGTGTCACAAGTTCAGTGATCAGTGAAAAAGATCTGATCGCTGCACTCAGTGACACAGTGACAGGAGTGAAGGGGTTAACTGGGGGGGCGATCAGGAGGTGGAAAGTGTGCCTGTGTGTACTGTGTCAGTGTAGTGTTGATGCATTCATGTTTAGATATCCTCTCTCCAGGGGCTCCACGAGGGAAGCTGACATCACTTCCTCTGCCTGTGTTTACATTTCACAGGCAGAGGAGGCATTTCATTCGCCAGGACCAATCAGCAGGTGCAGACCAAAAATCATTGGTCTGTGCCTGTGGACTGAACGGTCTATAGCGAACCCGACCACTGTGGGTGTGGCGAGGGCACGAGTGCTGTTTATAAATGGTGATGCGCTTTATGCTGCCACTTTGCAGCAGTAAATGTATGCGACATGGTCGGGAAGGGGTTAAAGAAGTTAAATTAATTAATGTATTTTTTTATATTTTGAAATTAATATATAATGACAAATAAAGTTTAAAAAAGCTTGAAAGAAATGTGTTATACAGGCAATCTGCGGGCAGAAATATAAATCTCTTTCATTGAGCACATAGGGCTGCAAACAAATTTTATTACAGGCTCGTGTTCACATCAGGACTGCTTCCCTCTCTATACAAGTCAATTGTAAAACAAAATTTAAATTAAAGCAGCTGGATGAAGCTTAGAAGAAGGCCAAATGGAAGCAAAAAGGAGGACAGTTGAAGGACCACCTAAAGATATTATACTGTATGCCTTCTTACCTGTACCTTATGTCTTTCACCTGCAGAAGATTTGCGTTGACCTTGTAGTTTCATGGTGTCATTTGTTACCCTATATGCACAGCCTATAGTAGAGTAAATTTTGACATTTCTGTGTGAGCGTTCATATGTGTGTTCAAACATGAGGCATGCAGCAGAAACTATACATCCCACAATCCCTAGGTCCCTTAGTCTATTGCTCTGCAGATGAGAGCTAAACAGTAAATAGATCTGCTATAGAAACAAACAGGGGATCAACATGTATGAGAAAGCTTGAGACAGGAGCTTGATGCCTGGAAATGCATTGTTGCTGTTCCCTGTACAACCAACAGCCTTGTATACCTGCATGCTGTGCCTCTCCCCCTCAGCTTCCTAGCTCTGGTCCCAAGTGCCTCATATGCCGCTATTGCTGACTGCTCGCATATACCATCTGTAAGCTGAGGCTGCGCTGCAGAGCTGTCTGTGATCCCGGAACTTTTCCTACTCCCCATGTCATCATGTGGCATCCTGTGAGTTGCTGGCTCCATCACTGTTCTAACACTCATAAACTTAGATTTTTGCTTATTTTATATTGAATAAAGTGTGCCTTTTTTTTTTAAATCTTTCTGCGCTCTGCATTCTATGGTTTCATAACACATAGAACTCCAACATTTGTGATGCAACAGAGGAAATGGTGAGCTATGCATTGGATGCTGTGTAACCAGGAACAAGAAGTCCTCTGTCCATTTATCAAAGAGGGACAGGCTAGGTCAATGAATGCATGGACACAAGAGAATCAATCAGCCATGGCACAACAAACTGCAGCCACAACATGTAGGCGCATAATTAGGAGTTAAGGCAGACAAATAACACAGTGAATATAGCCATACTAAAACCTAATTAAATAACAAAAGCTTTTGAAAGTGTACAATGCCTTGAAATCTGTACATGCTGCAAATAGGTCAAACAAGCCTTATGGCCCATACAGAGCAATAGGATACCCATGTGATCATGAGAAGTGCTCAAGCTGGTTGTATCATTGTTAAATTTGGCTGTGTTTGGACACTCAAAAATGAAATGCATGCAGATATCAGGAGATCAAATGATTGCTTTTCTTGTACTTCATTCCCTTTACCCTTGGACTAAAAGAGATCTTTTGTTTGTCAAATCATTTCCTAATCACAACTGCATCTAATTACATGGTAAGCTTGTATGCAGAATAAAGACTGTGTTGTAATCACTTTGACTTGGTTGAAAAATTGATATTGTCACTTTTATTAATGATATTGTAAATAAATGGTAAATCATATGAACTCATGTAGCTCTTGAATCAATTGAGAAGTTGAAATCATGTTCAATGGTCTGATTAAATCAAATCAAACATTGCACATGAACACTAACAATATAATCATTTTTTATTCTATACACAAACTGATACTGCTCAGGCCCTGGGATGTACCTGTATTGTATAATTCTAACTCAACTTAGCATATCTAAATAAAATAGTAGACACATGGTAACCATGCAAGGTTTTGTAGGGGAGAGTAGTAAAGGTTAAAACTATAATATTGTACACACTGCCAGAAATGTCTCTTGCTTTTATTGGATATGTTTTATAGTAGAAAGTAAAAAATATTTTCAAAATGGTCGGTCTTCTTTTGTTTATAGTGCAAAAAATGAAAACCTCAGAGGTAATCAAATACCACCAAAATAAAGCTCTATTTTTGGGACAAAAAGGACATACATTTCATTGCAACCACACAATAGTCAGTTAAGGTAATGCAGTGCCGTATTGCAAAAAATGGCCTGATCAGGAAGGGGGATAAATCTTCCAGAAGTCAAGTGGTTAATAGACCAACTTTCTGGCTGTTACTCGCTGCAATCCTCATCTGATCCTCTGTATTAATTTCTTTTTTGTAAGCACTTTGGTTTTGATCCTGTCCTACCGCCGACCAAATTTCTGTTCTTTGATTTAATTTTGACACTAACTTGCCCAGCTGTGCCTATAGATAGGAAAGCCAGGGGAAAAAACTGAAAAATTGAGAAAAAACTTTTTTTTTTTGTTTTGTTTTTTTAAGCCATTTTTTTTTCCAGACAAATCAGAAAACACGAAAGAAGTGTGGAATATGTTCATTTACAATGATAAATAACATATCTATGACATGGTGTTTAAACTATATAACATGAAGACCTTAATGAAAGATTTCTGAGACTTTATGTTAAGTCTTAAATTATTGCAAGTTCTCTCAGCAGAAGACAAGCAAATCCTGAAATACAGTTCAAGTAACACTGTACTCAATGCAGTTCTCAAACAAAAGAGATATGCATATCTTGCACTAGGGGGTACTGCAGGGGAAAGGCTCAAGCTTAGTTTGCTTGTGGGCTCCATCTTGTACCTCCTACAGTTGGGTGATTGTTGGGATACAGTAGATTATAGTTTCTGTCCTATCAGGCCTTATTTGACAGGCAAGAGGGTGCATTTGTCTGACAAATGAGTTTGTCTTTTTAACCTTTAAATGATTCCTATTAATGTTCTCCACAATCACAGCATAGTGTTTCCCCATAGTCTGGTCATTAAATATTTTTCCCCTTTCAGTGAAATGGTAAGACCAACATCTAGAGTTTGGAAACATTTCCACAGTGCAATTTCTGCTGAGAGCAAAGCTACAATTTTCAAATATTGTGAGAAGAAATAATCTTTTCCAAATGCTAGAAGGATGACAAAAACACATCCTTGCATACCAGGGGTGCCCTAAAAATATGTCATGGAATGGAATGACAAGGAACATAATGAAAGTGCGAGTAGTTTTTCTTTCCAGAGTTCTCATTGTAGAAACACTCTTTCTGCTGCTTCTGGATCATCACAAAGTGTTTCTTCACCAGCAGCATCTTCAAGTAAGGAAGTGTTACAACCACTGCCTCACAAAAATACACAATATCTTCATTTATAGAGAAAATGACACCTGAAAATCAACAGAACATTGATCAAACTCTTGCAACAGCAAAATATGCTTCTGGATCAGCATTGTCAATAAGTGAAAATGCATATTGGCAAAGCTGTTACATTATTATGAAGGACAGGGGTGGTTACCTGTTCTCGTGTGTAATTCAAATGTTTCAACATATACAGTCCTTTTTATTCCATTTTTATTTTTAAAAAAATACAATTTTAAAAAGCAAGTTTTGTTTATTTACTGATAAGCTGTACTTTTATTTCAAACATAATGCTTTTACATATATACACTGCATTTCACGTTCCCAGTGTAACACAATTACTGTCAGAATGTAAAACTGCTGCACACTGAATTTATGTTTTTAATTTTTCCGAAATGTCCATTTTTTTCTGGGAATAAACAGGGGAAAAAATATGTTTTCCCCCATGGCTTCAAAATTTCCAGAAATTGTATATCTCTAACTGTGTCCCTTTAACCTTGATCACATTATCTGGTATCCATCCACCCATGTATTATATCTTTCTCACTTAAATTTGAATGTACCCCAAGTAGGACAGAAGCACTTACAGTTTCCCCGCATGGTGGCTAGCCTGAACTAAGACCAGGTCCCCTTACCAGGATGTACATATATGCTCAAAAAATGTTCCTGCGCTCAAAGGAGGGAAAGTTTTCCACAGTAAATGTACGAAGTGTTTGTTTGTGCCAACTCTGGGTAATGTGCCGCCGTGCTGCCTATTGACGGACTGGGGAAGTCCCAAACACTGTAGAAAATAGAAGCACACCGGTCCGGTGCGCCCTTGTGCGCTTCTATTTCCCCTTACCAGGATGTTACATGCACTTTGCAGTTAGATGTTATTTGTGAAAAAGTTTGGACCCAAACTTTAAACCCAATTAAAGTCTATGGGGCCCAGGCTTGAAAAATCAAAAGTGCACATTTTAAAGGCTTACATGGAAGTTATTGGCCATAACAAGGGTATGGGGGCCTGGGTCCTGCCCTGGGAGACATGTATTATTGCAAAAAAATGTTTACAAAAGATCATTTTTACAGGATATAGTGCATGGGGGTCCCTCTAGTCTTCCTGTAAAGTGCTGCATCTGTACCATGTATGGAACCTGCTGCAGAAAAACTGCCATTTGTAAAGAAAAAAAAATGACAATTAAGTTGCCGGAAATACAATACCATGGCCGGCAATAGAAAAATGTTTTTAAAAAATGGCATGGGAGTCCCCCCAAACCATACCAGGCCCTTTGGCCCACCCCCTGCCCCAAAGCACCCCCCTCCATGTTGAAGGCATGGGGCCAGGTATGGTTGGGGGGGGCAGCTCGCTCACCCCCCCTTTCCTGGCCTGCCAGACTGCATGTTCAGATAAGGGTCTGGTATGGATTTTGAGGGGGCATACCTTTTTTAAAAAAAAAAATTGGTGTGGGGTTCCCCTTAAAATCCATACCAGACCAAAAGTACCATTTCTTGAAACATACTTCTATTACCGGCAATGTTTTTATTTTTCATTCATCTGTCAGCTGGGAAGCCCGTTGACAGCTGATGACTCATCTATTGTTAAGGACACCGTGGCCAGCTTCCCAGCCCACTCCTAACAACCAGCCAATCACTGTGCCCTTAGGATGTATCGTGGGGCACTCTGCAGCATCTCGCCGAGCGCCCCACAAATTTGGGTGTTCGCCAAACGAACGAACAGACAATATTCACCCAACTGTAGTTTTAACCTAGTGGTGTTGTCTACTGTCCACTGTTGCACCTTAACTAAAAAAAATGAAGATCTAAACTTAGATGGTGACACAACTGCTTGGCATAAAGAGCTTTAACTGCCATGGCCCAAAGATTAGGGGAGTGGGGCTTACCTAGCACTGCCCATACAGAGGATCACATGACACTACTCCTACCTTCCCAAAATGCAGTAACTGCCACTTGCTCACACATTACATAGCACTCTGTATGGCCGGTGGCATGAAAGCAAGTGGAAGGTACTTAAATATTGTTTACACTGCCTCCTGTAAAGCAAGCCTGCCCAGTAGGTCTCTTTTTAAATAGACACATATAGCGGATACAAAATAAAAATTATAGCTAAACAAAACAGTTTTTCTGTTGATATTTGAGTTTTTTCGCTCTCTGAGATTTTTCTGGCTTCAACATGACAGTATTCTGTCTTAGTAATTGGCTACTTAGGAGCACTGCATTGTGGGAAGACAGGGGTATTCCTATGTATTTTGGAATACCATTTATGTGTATTTCTCTGGGCTGCTATGGGGTATCAAGGTAGGAGAGTGGAAGTGTTAAGGCATGTTGTGCCACAGGTTAGCAGTGTGCTGGGCATGATATCTTTCACATGCACCGCCATGAGGTGGGGAAGCACCCATAAACTTTAACTCATTTCTGCCTGTCATAGGCTGTTCTCTTTAGACTTCTGAGGTGCTGTGGGAATGAGTGCCATTACAGAGGCACGCCTGGAGGCCCCCTGTCTTGCCAATACCACCAGTAACCCTTTCCATGCCTTCTTCAGGCCCAACAGCAATGGAGCCCAGTAGCAGCCTCACCCAGCACCTGTTAGCATCCAAAAGACATTCTCATTTGAGGTTAAGAAAAGAAAGAGTCCACACAATGAAAAACCTTTAATTTGTTACTGAATCTCACTTGATTTACATATTTGCAGTCACAATGGTGATGGCACACTTCTTAGTTGCAAACAGATAGAAAACAGTAGAGGTAAGAGCCAAGTAATGCCTATAGTTTTGCCAGAATCCCACATCCAATGCCAAACAAATGTACGTAGCCCCATTAGTCACCTCTCCATCTTTGCTTCCCCACTATGTGTATGCTCCCAGAAGCTAAAGCCTTAAAAATGTAATCTTTGCAAGCCTTGATATTTGCACGGTTTTCCATGACCAATTGCCTAAGAGGACTCCCATCAGACTATTTATATAAAGCCATTTTACTTAAGAGCATCACATTGGCAGAGCTGGCATTTTCTAACTATCTATGGTACACTCCATTTACTACTCTTGGGACCTCTAGTGACTACTTAGGCACTTAGACGCTTCAATACACTCTTCAGGAGCTGGCACTCCTGGCCCCTCCCTCCTGCTGGGTACCCCCACAGCAAGCAGTTTGTTCTGAGGGCACCCAAGCAGGCTCACACCTGAGCTCTGTGTGTCCATTCACACACAGAGCAGTGGCTCGGCCCTGCCCCCTTCATCTTCTGATTGGCTCACTAGCTGTGATTGACAACAGCCAATGGCTCCAGCTGCTGCCAAAAAACAATCAGGAGTGCGAGTCCCCCCTGGAGAGACAAGGCTCTCATGGACATTGCTGGATTGAGAGGGGGCTCAAGTAAGTATTAGGGGGTTGCTGCACACAGAAGGTTTTTTACCTTCATGCATAGCATTACAACTGTAGCCATGCCCCCGTAGGGGTTGCTGAAAGTAGTGGTTCACTTGTCACCCTGCCCCTCCACATATCCATCTCAGGCACTCAGAGACATAGATCAGTCCATTGCTTTGTTTTGTTTTTTTATTGAGGGGTATTGAACTTGGATAGGGATTAGGGAATTATGGGATGCTCAAGAACATTTGATGCAAATTTGATTAGGACTCCTATATACACTCCTCTCTTCTTCTCAACTGTAGCCATGCCCCGTAGGGGTTGCTAAAAGTAGTGGTTCACCTGTCACCCTGCCCATCCAAACATCCATCTCAGGCACTCAGAGCCATAGATCAGTCCATTGCTTTGTTTTTTGTTTTTTTTATTGAGGGGTATTGAACTTGGATAGGGCTTAGGGAATTATGGGATGCCCAAGAACATGTGATACAAATTTGATTAGGACTCCTATATACATTCCTCTCTTCTCTCCAGCAACTCTCGCTGCTTTCCGTTCCTCCTCCAGCACAACACTTGCTGCAGACTGTTCCTCTCTCACAGCACTTCTGTTGCTGCAGACTATCACTCCTCCAGACTAGCTAGCACTGCATGGGTAGGCCTAACACACTGACACAGTCAGACCTCTTGGACTGCCGTTTGCGAGAAGAGGCCCTCGGGCCTCTTTTGTGTACAAAAGTTCAAGTGCTAGCCGAACTGAGCTTCTACTCAGCTACCACTCCCAGATAGCTCTCTTCATGCCCTGCCAGCCAGCATGGCTGCAATGACCACTCTCCACTGCCCTTTCCACAGACCTCTCCACTGGTTCTGCACCCTCCTCCAGCTGCAAACTCCCAGCTCTTATCAGGTATGCCTCCCCAGTCCTCCCGACTGTGCCTCACTTACCAGCACTTCACTTGCTGCGATCAGTAGTCCTCTGGGAGGATCCTAGAGTGTTCTCTCTCCTGCTGTCCTCTTTCTGCTCTCTCATGTGCCTCTCCTTCTAGGATATCACTCTCCTCCCGGATGCACCCAAGCCTAAGCCCAGAGTCACCATCCCTTAGACTGGGGAGCGTGGGCACAACAGCCTCCACACTCCTTTACTCCATCTCTTCCACCCGACTACTCCTCCCCAGCTGGGCTCTGCCATTTCAAGTTGGGGATTGGTCAGGGTTCCTTAAGATACCCCAGGTAGAACCTATCTCTTTTCCCACCCCCTTCCCTTCTAGAATCTTCTAGAAGGAAAGAGGTGGTGCGCAGTGACACCACCTGTGAGTCACCAGCTGCTACCCTGAGCCACTCCCAGCCCAGAATCAAAACAAACAGGCCTAGCAACCAGCTAGGCCTGTCTAAATTTACCTACACTGCCAAAATCCTCACTCTAGCACCTCCCTACTTAGAGGGTGCTACACAACCAATTTAAGAAAGTTTAGCCTCTCTTGGAAACATCTTTTTTAGATCATCTAGTACAATTGTATCAGGAGAAAAAACTTATACTGTTTATGGAACGATTTTAAATATAAAATATAATTTATATGAAACAACATTAACAAGCTCTTTCTTTGTGTATGAATAGCCTTCACGCCTTCCGTTTATGGCTGAAAAAAGGGATTTATCCTCTATTAGTAGCAAATAAAAACCCACTGTGCTCCCTGCCCTGTGAGCATCAGACAAATCCAGCAGTTATCCCACAAACAAGACTCACCCTGAATCCTTTACTTGCTAACAAACATCCTATGTAAGTATAACTATCTATATGAGGAAGGAAGTGTACCCATTTTAGGTGTGGTGCAGGTGCTCTGCCTTCGAAAAAGTCCTACAAAATATTTAATGGCAGCTCTTCTAAAACACGTATGTGGCACCTGAACACAAGACAATGCACAATTGCAAATATAAAGCCTTACTGAGGCTAACAGTTTCTTTGATGCAATCCTCTCTTCGATAGTACAATCTGTAGCACATTTCTGCCCCACTAGCATATTCCCCAGACAGAAAAATCACTATATCTTATTATGGTATTATGTAAAGGTTTTCTTTCTTAATAAAACAAAAAGTTTTTACTGACTTTCATCATAATCATTATGAGCAAACAACAGTTTGATCATACCTACTAATCCAAACACATGCCCCTATTTGCCACAGCAAGTTGCCATAACCTCCTCTGTGGGTGTTGTATTTTGCTGAAAACAAAAGGAGGCCTCCTATGTGCCCATGCTTTACTTTGTCTCACAAAATCAATTTTAAGTGCTAGTTTTACCATTAAGCAATTAACTACATTATAGTATGGTACCCTTTTACATTAGCATTATTCAATATTATTTTCAAACGTACTCATTTGGGTGTATATTGAGCACAGCTTTATACATTTATGATTCCTTTCCATTGAAGTGCCCCCCCTCTGTGTATTCACTAATTTGTTCAATAAACTTTGAGTGGATTTTACCGTTCATTAAATGTGTTACCTTCATTTCCCAACTAGGAATAGTGGGGAAGGATTTTTAGAGTCACCCACAGTGTAACAATTGCACTATGGATACTTGAATATGCCAGCTAGACCAGCAGTAGGAATTGCATTCACCTGTATACTGTATATGGTAGTTAGCAGCAGATGACTTATCTGATCTAATAAAACTACCAGCCCATATTTGAGTTTCTTACGTAGTTTCCATGTATGTTGTGGATTCCTAGTCTCTGGAATTAAAAGCTCAATATTTTGAGATAACAGCACAGTAATATTACTTTTTGGTACCTGAAAAGATGCAGGTATGGGGGCAATTCTTGTTGAGGGCTAGGTTGGGAGATAAGATCATCTTAGGTCACTATCAGGATTTTAAGGCTAAATGTTAGGCATGGACATGGGTGAAAATATTAAGGTTAAGTTTTAAAGTTCATTTTAAGGCTTGTGTTTATTATTCATCAGGGACAGGATTGTGAATAGGAATGGGTTAGAAGTTGGAAACATAATGCTTTAAATGTCACTTTTTTGAACTGACTGAAAACCATCATATCTCGCAAATATGTATTACTATTTAACCATGGCCAGGCTCCTGACTCTCTCCACATGAATGAACACTGACCACTGGTAAAGGTGGCACAGGGGTGTGTAAGGGCACCCTAACTACCACCTACAGCTATACATTATCTTTAGGTATGATTTAATTAATCATTGAATTTTGATTGTCAAGCTTGGTTTAATACAGCCACGCAGTTTGTTTCTCGTAACCTTCAATAGTGGAAAAATTAATTCTGAAACAACACAGAATGAACATATGTTCATTCTGTTTGTGGTTTTTATTTAATACATTTTTAATGAGTGATGTGGCGACTGCTAAAATATTACCTTTGCATACCGCTATCCTTTCGAACGGTTTATGTCAGAGTAGAAGGCACCATCTAAAGCCTTTATAGACAGTCCAAAGCTCACGCAGGGAAAACTAAACCTAATCACCTCTTTTGCAAACAATAGAACAACAATTCTTTATTCTGGATGCAGCTCCCTTAATTTAAATGTCTTCTGTGAGGTGAAAAGTTTAATCAGAAGAGATCGAATACTGCTGTGTGTACGCTTTCTATATATATTTTTTCCTCAGCTTTCCTTAAAGCACACCATCAAGTGAGTGGTAATTACTTTTTATTTCTGCTGGTCTGGTGGCTACATGGCTGTAGAATATATAAATACATTTTATTGTTTCGTTTCTTTTGTTTCAAATGCTGACTGGCTGTCAAAGTAAGCACTCCAGATTCCTGTGTGTTGGTATCTACGGGCTCTTTCTTGCCAAGCTGCCAGTCTGGGGCGTCACACCTTACTGCCTTTAAAGATTGCCCTGCAGAGATAGAGGAAAATGGCAATTTTTACATGATGCAGTCTGGCGGCCCTAGAGATTTGAAGTCAGAACTGGTGCCAAGTTTTACCCAGGAGAGCAAACACAGGCAAAACAGAAAACCTGGGCCAAAGGAAAAAGAGCAAACTGGGAATGAGGAGATCAGGAACAAAGGTATGGTGTAAATGTAGCTAAGTCTCCTGCAGGATAGCTATGACAAATTTTTATGTGGACTTGTTTAAAATAGGGTCCCGAAGAAAAGTCAGAGAGATGGGGTGCTTTTTTTTTTTTTTTACTTCTTTTTTTTTCGTGCCCTAAATTGTAGTAGACTGCAGAATGTAAATGAGACAATTATTACACCAGTGCTCATCAAGCTGTGCTGGAAAGACTTCAATAGCCTGATGAATATGCATGCAAATTTGTTAATTAAGTTAATTATTCTGCTGAAAATTCATTTGTCTTCCAAGGACATTTTCCCAATGATTTTAACATGCTTGCACCATTAGTCATGCTCCATGCTATTTAACATTACTTTTTGTCCACTTTTTATTTTTATTAAATAAAAAGAGGATTTTAAAACAACAATATCATTTTTGGCTGATAAACCAAGTAAAATAATCTACAGTGGTAATGGCACTTAATTTACCTTGCGCTTTACATATGTATAGACAATATCAGCTAGTTATGAAAACACATTCAAGAAATAACGTTTGAAGACTTGCTATTATTGGGACTCTTTTTTTTTTTTTTTTTTTTACATTTGTTTGCAATTGTTGTAGGCAGGGAAATCTACTTTGTACACTGTGATGTATATGTGTTTCTTGTTTTATTACAATTTAAAGCCAGAAAAAACAGCTAAGCACAAAGTTTAAATGAAAATAAGTGAGACGATTAAGGCTGAGTTCGCACCCAAATCAGATACGGCTCACAGCAGGGGTTCGGTTCGGTGCATCCCTGTTCTCCGTTCAGGGACGAATCAGGTCTGAATTTTTGCCAGAATTCGGACCTGAAATGGAGCCAAAGATGCACAGGACCTCTGTGCAATCCACTCCTCAGCCGCCATGGAGATGTGTGAACAAGCTCCATTGAGAGCCAGGCACAATCTCCTGTCATGCGAAATGAATGTGGGGAAACTCCGCATCCAATTTGCACTAGTGTGAACCCAGCCTTACCTTGGGATTTATTTTTAATGCTGCCGAGCCAGTGCTGATCTTTATACAACCCTACCAAAATGCACAGCCAGGTTGGGGGCATTACTTTTAACTACTGACGTTAAAAATCTGTGACCCCATTGGAGAGATTATAACTTACTTCCTGTCAGTGTGAAGTCCATACAAGATTTGAAGGTTACAGCAGTCATCAGGACAGAAAAGCACATGTTAGCATCAGGCTGGGTTCACACCAGAGCACGCAGTGGCTCCCAGCAGGGGTCCGGTGCATCCTGGTTTGCCGATTCGGGTCCGATTTCAGACCAAATTTTGGGCTGAATTTGGACCTGAAACGGACCAAAAGTCACACAGCATTTTTGTGCAAAACGCACTGGAACTGCCGCAGAGATATGAGAACTAGCTCCTTAGAGAGCCAGTCAAAATCTCCTGCTATTGCGAATTGGATGTGAAGAACCCGCATCCAATTTGCAATGGTGTGAACCCAGCCTCAAAAGCAGTCAGAAGTTGTAACCTAACTCTGCTCTACTAAAAATTTGTTTTTCTTTCATTTTTTTTTGTTCCAGTTAGAGAGATTTCTTATAATTTCCTTTCCTGACAGCAAGTAGGTGGATACAGACAACAATAAAATCTCAGCACAGAATTTAACACTTCTCTGCTCTATCCGAAACAAAGTAAACATTTTAGTTGGAGTTGAGCTTTAAAGTGATATTAAAGGTTCATTGTTTTTTTTATAACAAATTTGTCAGTGGTTTTGCACAGAGCAGTCCCGATCTTCCTCTTCTTGGGGCCCCCGCCAACACTCCAGGCCCTGCCTCCTGCCTAGTGCCCCCATAGCAAGCAGCTTGACAGAAGTAGGAGCCAATGGCTACTGCTGCTGTCTTAGCCATCAAAGAGGGAGAGACCCAGGAGAGCCTGCATCAAAATGGGGCTCAGGTAAGGTGTGATGCACACAGAAGGTTTTTACCTTCATGCATTCTTCAAAAATCCTTGAGCCTTTACAACCACTTTAAGCAATACAGATTGGTCACCTCCCAGGCCCTGCCCTAACTGTGATGAAGAAGCAGCCACAAACATGCGCTCATGATTCTCCATTGTTCTGCACATACGGTAGCTGCATTAAATAGTGAATGAAGAAAGGTTAGAAAGTGTCCTGTCCCAGTAACAGATGTCTATAAAATTGTAAGTGGGGGACTTTTCTCTAATAGTGAAACAGACAGAAGTGAAAACTATTTACGGTATTTTGTAGAATGGGATTGGTCGACCGTCCAAGGTCAGGAGATCCTCCTCATTCCTGTCCCAGTTTCAGTAGTCTGCGAGACTGAAAGTGGGGCAAAACTTCTCTGATTGGGATAAAAACAACAATGAAAACAATTTATGTTGTGGAGTGGAAAAGGTAAAAATCCAATATTAGATATTAAAAGCGCTACCCCAGCCCAATCTCATTAGATGCTTCTTTCTTCTCTTCTTCTATAGTGCTCTCTGCAATGAATTGGGTGACCTACAATTCTGGGCTGGGTGTGACACATCCCTTTCCTGGGTAGCCGGCCCATCAAAGATACAGCGCCAGCATGCTGGCTGTCTAATAAGGAAGCAATACTGCAGTTTGTTGTGATTAAAAAAATGAGCCCAGTCATGCCCATAATGAAGCTAATTTGCACTGCTACTTCATTACCCCACCCCTGCTACAGAGGAATGTGCAATACCTATTAGAATATAGTCCCTGAACAGCAGTGCCCGTCTGATATATGACGTGTGTTCTGTTTCATTCTTCCTCGACTGAATAATCTGATATTGTGTTCTATGACACAATAGTGTAGCACCAACGTTGAATGTATTGTAGAATAATTAAAATTAAAAATAGTTTATATTTGTATTGATTGATGGTGATTCTATGGTACCAAGCAACATCACAAATGTGAGCACACATTTTGCCTATATATCAAGTCTTAAAGTAGTATTAAATGCTCCAGTATCAAATAATGTTTGCATGTCATTCTTTTTAAAAGTTGTCTGTAAATGTTTTTACTACCTTTATAAATCACCCCCACTCTGTTCATCAGGTCCAGCACTCTCTGCAACTTCTAGGTAGGGAGTGCTTACACAAGTGCGCTTGCATGTGTTGGTTTGTGTGTAATGTAGGGATGTAGGGATGCATGCAATCCATTATATCCCTAAATCACAAACCACAACATAGGTAAGTGTTAATGAGAAAGAAGAAATAGAGAAGAGTGAAGTCAGAAGAGGAGGAAGAGAGCAAGAAGAAGAAAAGAGGAGGAGATCCAATCCGGGCGAACATGCCAGCGCCGCTATGCCGCACCTAGTGCTGTAGTAAAGTGTGAGTCACAGGTATGATCTCAGAATATCAGAGTTCAAGAATTCCAGGTACACCATGCAGCTGTTAATTTAGAGTGTTCTTTCTTGTAGGCTCGCAGTAAACTCTTCCACGCACATGCCGTGGTTTCATGCACGTGTCATGGTTCAGTTCAACTACCCATTCTTTAATGCTGGTCACAGTAGTGGAGTTCCAATGTCTAGGTGTCATAGATCTTGCTGCAATCAGTGGGAAGTGTAGCAAACCTTTTTTAGCCTCTTGTGGGAAACCTTGGAGTACAGATAGCGGAGCCATTTCTAGTGTTACTGAAAAGTCGCTATGATATGGGCACAAAGTTGGAGGACAGTTCCCAAAATGGCACAATCAGCAGGCAAGTAAACCACAGTTGTAGCATAGTGTCTCCGCTGCATCGTTAACAGTTGGGTGGGTAGTGAGGTAACATTTTATGCAATCTATTGGGGCATCTATACCATCTAGACAGTCATTTATAGTTTCCTTGACCTGGGCTGGAAGGCTTGATTTAAACGTAAGACAATAAAATGACTTTTTCCAGTCCTCGGCCATGAGCAAAGTGGCCCAGCTCTCTCTCCCAGTTTTTAGTAAAGAACAGTTAATGTGGGAATGCATATGGAAGAAACACACCATGTATAATAGATATCACACAAGGGCAATCTGTTTTCATGAGGCATAAAGTCTCAAAGGGGGTTGGGTCTCTATTCATTTGAAGCAATTTAGTTAAACGGTTAAATAAATGTTTGATACTGGACCCACTTATCTATGCAAGTGGACTCCGATACAGTGAGCTCATCCAATGGTAGGGGTCCTGTGGCATCTGTGGCCTGACAAATTGGGGAAGGCAATCTGGTGCCCACTATAAAAAAGTGATGAACAGAGCCCTGGGAGAAAATCAGGGTTGGCCAGGAGCGATGTGAGTGGACTCAGCACTGAGAAGATACTTCGTTTCTGCATCTCTGAGTCCCAAATCCTCAATAGGGAGTTCTACAAACATGGGAGTTACTGTCTTGTGTGTGGAGATCATATCCAGGGCAGAGAGGCCAGGGAGACTGAAGGCAAGTGTTGTTCTATGGAGACCCAACAATTGGCTTTAATATAAGTCAAGAATCTAAATCAAGACCTCCACTTTGTGGTATAATTCCATGTGAGGTAGACATGCCCCTCCATCCATTTTATGCTTAACAAATATATTGTAGTTTATACGTGCCAACAACCTCAGCTAAAGGTAGTGCAGTAAGGCGGTGCATAACAATTGGAAAAAAAGAGTGTGGTAGAGAAATAGGGAGCATTTGGTATAAGTAGAGGAAATGAGGCAGTATGTCCATTTTTTAAAGCGCTATTCTACCTACAGAGGAATGTTTTCCAGAAAGACAGGCCTCTACATTGCAAGTAGTGGAGTTTACTAAAGGTGAAGTTTTTGTACTGTTTATCCACTGAGCTTAATAACACTTTAATATTCATACTACAATATAGAGTGGTCCCTTTGGTGTTTCTTCACCCTTCTTCTGTTTTTCCTCCAGAGAAGTGTACACCTTTGTTGGTATCCCTTAGGTCCACTCCTCCCACTGGCCAACGCTTAGGAGGTAGAATAAGGAGAACAGACAGTGACCTGACAATGGTTGCAAATGCTTTTAAAGGGAATTTATGAGAGGGAAAGAAGTTGCATAGCAAAAGAGGGTGGTCCTGGATTTGGGTTTCAATGTTGTCTAGGTCCATGTTGGAAAAATTTCCCTCACTTCCAGTCATAGTGACAATGGTCACTGGAATAAAAAGTAAAGTAAAGGTCTCTAAAATGAACATCAATAAACATCCAGCAGAGGTTCTAACACTTGTTTCCAAAACTGAAAAAAAAAATGTTTTGGCTGGCATTACGCTTTAGGCCAGTAACATATCCTAAAATCTCTGGGAAAGGTGCTAAATAGAGTTGAGCGAACACCTGGAAGTTCGGGTTCTGCTGGTCCGTCCGAACTTCGGGACAAAGTCCGGGTCCGGGTCCGGACGGAACCCGAACGATCGCACGGACAACGAACCCCATTGAAATCAATGGGGACCCGAACTTTTAGGCACAAAAATGGCTGTAGGAAAGTCCTGGAAAGCCCCAGAGGGCTGCAAAAGGAAGTAAAATGGGGGTAAGGGTAGGGCAAGTGCCCTACAAAAAAATGGGGACAGGGAAATAACTGTAAATATTTTTAAAAAAATAAAAACATAAAAAAAGCAAAAATGGAGGTGAATGTGGATCATCTTCAAACTGTGTCTGAAAAGTATTAATTAACGGTAGAAGCCATATAACTGTTCTAAAATCATCTTCAAACTAGGGCAAGTGCCCTACAAATAAATG
>BLSH010516131.1:303506-335241 GCA_018402905.1 Glandirana rugosa | reverse complement strand
TAGACTACTTACTTTTGTACCAGAGAACAAAGGCCACCCAATACGTCACGTCCTTTTCTGTTCACTGTAACCTGTCTAAAAAGTGGTTTTGACTCGGACGCCGATTCTCTTTTCTTCTTTCCTTTGGGGACTTCCTCTATACAGGAATACCTCCCCCTGAGATGGAGGCTTGTTATTGGGGGAGGGTGGACGAAAGGAGATGCGGTCTTCAATAGAGTTCATTCCAACCACAAGAGAAACAAGTATGACATGACATAAAACAAAGTCAAGTCTTACCTAATTGGACTAAATGCAACTTGGGATACCCTTTTAAACGGAACCAAGCACCGGTTAAGTCAAGTCTCAATTATACTTTGTTAACAAATATATATATATATATATATATATATATATATATATATATACACACAGTGATACCTCGGTTCATGAACTTAATATGTGCCACAACTCTGAACTGAATTGGCCACGAACCAAGGCAAATTTTCCCATAGGGTTCAACGTAAATCAGGTTAATCCATTCTGAACTGAAACAAAATACAGTACAGTATGAACAAAGAGAACACCAACCTTACTTGAGATAACTTCTGGCGTAGAGGAAAGCAGGTGGGAGGGGGTTATTGTTCGGAGGTAGAGTCCCCCTCCATAAGGACATATCTCCTTCAGGGGTTTCCTTTCTTCTTTTCTCTTAGCCGCAGGCTCAGTTTTGGTGAAAAATCTGTCCAATGTCACTTGTCTTTTCCTGCACTGCATAACCCACCGGAAACAAGAGACCATGTTTTCATTCATCAGATTTAACACTCTGTTCATTACAGTTATGTTGAGGTGGTGCCTCTCAAAAAAATTTTATGGCATCACTGCTAACCTCCTCCCTGTCTTCCTCTTCCTCAGTGGAATGTTCCTCAATAAGAGCCTTCTGCTGCTCACTGTGGAGTTCAGAAAGTTCTTCCATGGTCAGCTCTTTCTTATGATCCTCAACAAGCTCCTCTATGTCTGTACCATCAACGTCCAGACCCATACTCTTGCCCCTGGACACAAACTCCTCCACTACCTCTACATCAGACCCTTCAGAGTCACGTTCAGTGACATATTCTGGAGACAGTTTCCTCCAGGTTGAGTTTAAGGTTCGGTGAGTGACATCTTCACAGGCTTTTTCCATGCGTTTTCAAAGAGGTTAATGCAGTGGAGAATATTTAAATGTTTCTTACAGAATTCTTTCAGACTCAAGGACGTCTCTTCAGTGACATTAAAACCTCTAGTGAAGAGCGCCTCTGTGTACAGCATCTTGAAGTTGGAGATCACTTGCTGATCCATGAGCTGCAGAAGAGGTGTCGTGTTGGGGGGGGGGGACTTAACCTTTATGAAATCATACCCAGCGTTCATATCATCCAGCAAGGCTGGAAGGTGTGCCGGGGCATTATTCATCAGAAGAAGGCACCTTTCAGGCAGTTGATTGTCGGAAAGATATTTTCTTATGGTGGGTGCAAACACCTCGTACAGCCATTCCATGAACTTTCGCATTGGCCCTCCACGTGACAGGCAGTCTGGCCTTGTTCACATTCTGCTCCCTGAATGCAGTAGTGGCTTAATCTTCACATCGGCGCTTGCATTCGCACACAGCAAAATGGTGAATCTGTCCTTCATGGGCTTGTGCCCCGGCAGTGCTTTTTCCTCCTGAGTGATATAAGTTCTGTTCGGCATCTTTTTCATCACAGTTGAACACTTGTTGAGCGATGTATCCTTCTGTCCTCATGAATTCCGCAAATTCTTTCTAGTAGGCTTCTGCAGCGGCCTTGTCAGAACTGGAAGCCTCACCATGTCTTGTCACACTGTGGATGCCACTTCTTTTGCAGAATTTTTCAAACCACCCTCTCCTGGCTTTAAATTGTTCACTTGCTGCACTTGTAGAGGGGTTGAAGTAAATCACTGTGCAATTTCCTGGCTTTTTCACAGATCATAGCTTCACTAACGCTATCACCTGTCAGCTGTTTCTCATTCAACCAAACTAACAAACGTTTTTCCACCTCTTCCAGCACTTGCGTCCTCTGTTTGGTTAACATCATTATTCTTTTTGCCACATCAGCTCCTTTGATGGCAGATTTCTTCTTCAAAATTGTTGAGTTTGTCAACTTTGCCATCTTGTACTCCGAGGCCAGATCAGTCATATGAATACCATGGTCATGGTTTTCTATAATTTCTTTCTTCAGCTTAATGGTTATTTTCTTCACAACCTTATTCTTAGAATTCCTGCTGTGCACATTCTTGTCACCTTTTTTACCGCTCTGCACTTTCTTTTACCACCATGCTTGCTCTGCGCATTCTTGTCACCTTCATTACCACTCTGCACATTCTTGTCACCTTCATTACCGCTCTGCACATTCTTGTCACCTTCATTACTGCTCTGCACTTTCTTGTCACCTGCATTACTGCTCTGCACATTCTTGTCACCTTCATTACTGCTCTGCACTTTCTTCTTACTACCATGCTTGCTCTTAATTTTGTTTGGAGCCATACTGGATGTCCAGTACAGTACAGTATGTGATTAAAAGCACACAAAAAAGTTTTACAGCAAGTGTGCACAGGGAAGTATACAGTACTGTACAGTAAAAAGCACACCAAAAAGCTTCTCAATACCGTGTCTTTACAGTACACTCACAGTACACTTTCAGGGTCTCTCTGTGACCACAATCTCGCCTACAGGATGTCACGTGTCAGAGCAGGGAAGATGGCTGTGGCTTGTGTTCGCGAACCGAAGCGGAGTTTGCATACCAAAGCAATTTTTTGTGAACTCTTCTGTTCGCGAACCGAGGTATCATTGTATGTATATATATATATATACAGTATATATATACACACATATAAATATATCGCTTGCATCAGTGTTTCAAAGATCCTCCGTGATAGTGATAAGGTGATTCTATACCCTGGGAAAATGCATGAGCCATACTACTGGAAAAATTCTTATGAATTATACATATTCATTATTTCTAGTTTGTGTTCACTCCTCAGCCCACCCACATCTCTCCTTTACAACAAGAATGTCTCAGATTTTTAAAAATGGTTTTGGCCCTCTTTTTATGCTAGGTTGTTGATGTTTCAAGCCTGTAAATGTGCTTACTATGTTCACCATGTTCGCCAGTTAGGTAGAGCCAGTGAATCGGTCTCAATAGTTTACTGAGGCATAGCCACACCCTATCAAAAAAGAGTGTCCACAAGAAAAAAAAAATAGTATTTTCCTTTTTCAATATTGGCATATATTTTCAATGTCCGTGGTTGGTGCTAGTCCCCCTAGGCTGGAAATTCATGATCCATCCCCATGGTGTTCCCATTTTGTATTAGAAAACAATATTTTTGGATAAATCCCATGCTGCATAAGACCAAGTTAGAAAAACAAAGCACCTATCATAGTTTCATCTGAACACATTTCTAGATATGTTGATCAAAAATGCATGTAATTACGCAGTAGGGAGTGCTTTACACTGATTTTTAAAGTGAACCCGTGCATTCCTTTGGTAGAAAAAAGCAACAGGTTCACTTTAATGCTGTTGCAGTTTCAACCCAACTTCACTCGGCAGGGGGAAAGAAAAAATAAAACCAAGAACTTCTAGGTATGAGGCAGCATGAGTCACTCCACTTCCTCCCACAAATGTTTGCTCTGTGATGTTACAATGTTCTGGTTGTTTCTAACCGCCACGGCATTGGGGGGGGGGGGGGGGGAGTACATGTAGCCTTTGCAGTTATGCAGTTATTGTTTCAAACATAGTATAAACAGAAAAATTAAACATGAATCACCAGTGCTAAATTTGGCATGTGCTCAGCTTATATCTTAGATATATTTTGTATTTAATAGCAATGAAAAATTATAACACTAATTTTGTGATATTATAGCAGTTCTGACTTTCAGAACTCTTGCCAAAGCACTTCATATGCTGTAAGTATAAACCAAGTTGCCTGCATATTAAACCAACTACAGGGTATACAATACACAAATTACATTTTTATAATGCTTGAACCAACTCCAATAATAGTCATTAAGGCAATGTATAGTGGATATGGATGCCTTTATTTATTATGGTCAGGAGAAAACCTTAAAAAATACACATTTATAAACACTTTATTTTCTTTTTTTTCATGTCAAGTTAATATAACATAATAATATAATGTAGTCTTTTATCCAGCCAGTAGGTGTAATCGTAGGCTCCCTTTATATATCTCTCTTCCCTACTGCATTTTACAGAAAAGCTTTTATTTACAGATATCAATGGATCAGGTGAAAGGCAGAATTGTGACTTATTGGAGAGCTCAATCTCAGATTTTTAATAAAACACAGCTGAGAAAGGGAGCTAGTTTTGCTGCACTGTCTCTTTAGCTAGCCCATAGTCCCATGGGTATCCTTTGTCATGCAGTAAATGTTTATTTGTATACTGTGTATATGAAAATGTGTAAAAACATAGTAAAAATCTCTTCAATGGGGTTGAAAAAAACCTAACAGATATGTTTTTGTTTTTCCCTACCTAAATATGAAAAAGAAAATAAATGGCTGAATATATGCTTTAATATACAGTACAGTATATAGGGAAGGTAAAGTGGTTAGGTTTTACTATCTGGAAGGTAATATGTGCAGATGTCCTCAATCTCAAATGGAGTACAAATATATGGGTGCCAACAATACATGATCACGGCACCTGGGGTCAGGTGACAGATGCGCACCGCAATAGTGTGAATCGCACCACTGAAGTTCCCAATTAAGGCCTGGGGTGGCGACCAGCTGAGGAGGGCCTACTAAAGCACACAGGTGAGGGAGACCCGGCCTTTAACTGGACACATGCAGCAAAGGTAGGTGACAGATAAGACATGAATGTTTGCTGTGGTTTCATGACAGAATGTTTATTGGTTTCATGACAATGAATATATAAATGCAACACAAATATAAAAGGATCTAAAAGGATAACACAAACATTTGTTTTTGACATGTACATGGTTCATATCCTAATCATGGTACCTTCTTTTTAATCATTGCTATAATATCAGAATTTCTCAATTATAAAGTTTGGAAGATCTTTCTACATTGGTTAATTCATATTTGTTGTTAGGAAGAGAATATGTGGCTAAAATGGACTCTGCGCAACTATGCATGTTCGCGCGCGCACCGGAAGCAGCACCAAATGGCTCTATTTAGGCTGATTGCACCCAGTAGCAAGTGCTGTCTGATCTACAGCTTAAAGTGTTTGTTCCTGAGAGACCCGTAACCTGTTTATCTGTTCCTGTGACCTGGCCTGTCCTGACCTTGTCTGATGTCTGCCTGCACCGACCCCCGGCTTGCCTAAGACCACTCTTTTGCCTGATGCTTGTATACCTATGCTGCCTGCCTGTTGACGACCCTGCCTGGACCCGACCATCCATCAGCTTGCTCCCTTTGTACCGCACCGCCAGCCTGTTCACGACCCGGCCTGTACCACCACGCTTCTGTTGCATGAGTGCACCAATGGACTTCCTACTACCACCAGTGACCCAGTCCGACCCTCGTGCCATCCTGCACTCCTGAGCCACCTGTCTGCTCTATCAGGGGCTCCCGAGTCAGGGTAGTAAGGGAGGTTGCCTACTGCATAAGTCAGACTCTTCCACCAGGTACGTGACAGTATCAGACAGCCATGACTGAGTCTGCGCAGAGGCCCTCTCTTGTGAACGAACTGTGTGAGCATCTGACCAGCCTTAATCAAGCTGTGAGAGACCTGCAAGCTGACTACCTCCAGCAGGAGGACCAAATCTGGGAGCTCCCTCAGCACACTATCATCCCTGCACCTATGGAGCCCGAGGTGCCCTTACCTGAATGGTTCACGGGGGACCGTAAGAAATTTCAGGCTTTTCATATATCCTGTGAACTCTTTTTTGCTCTTCACCCCCACACATTCTCCCAGGAGAACACTAAAGTGGGACTGGTCATATCCCTCCTCCGGGATGGGCCCCAGGCCTGAGCTCACCGGCCACTGGAGCAAAAGGCTCTCGAGAGCACAGACCTTGCACGGTTCTTCCAGGCCATGGGCCGATTATACGAGGACCCGCATCAAGCCGCTACAGCGGAAGCCGCGCTCCATGTGCTCCAACAGCGCCACTGTACAGCTGAGGACTATGTGTTGAAGTTTCGGCACTGGAGTGAATGGAATGACACGGCCCTCCGGTTCCAGTTTCAGCTGGGTCTTTCATAGCCACTCAAGGATGAGTTAGCTCATGTGGGCATACCTCTGGCCCTGGACACCCTGCTCGATCTGGCCATCCAGATCGACCGCCGTCTGTGGGAACATTGCACCATCACCCCCATGTACCCACCCCATCTCTTTTGGGCACTCTCCAGTACCCCGGCCAGTCGGTCCACGACGCCCAGCTCTTCCTCCCGAAGAAAGGCAGGGACGCCTGTCCTATGGCCTGTGCCTGTATTGTGGTGGTTCTGGACATTCAGTGCGGACCTGACCCATCAAGCAGGGCAAGAGTTCCCCACTCACCCAAGGGGAGATACTATCCATGCCTGACCCTAAGACACGTAGTACTCTCCATTGTTCTGCAGCTGCCCAGTGGGGATATCCCAGTCCTGACCATTATAGACTGTGGAGCCTGTAGCTGCTTTGTGGACCTGAATTTCACAGCTCAGCACCGAATACAGCCCAAGGCCCATCAGGTGACTCTTCGCCTGGCCGACGGGTCCACCATTAAATCTGGGTCTGTTACTCATGAGACCGTTCCTCTCTCAACCCGAACATCAGACAGTCACTCTGAACTTCTGTTACTGGATGCCATTGCGTCCCCTCTGTTCCCAGTCATCCTCAGACTTCCCTGGCTTTGGGAACATTGCCCACACATCAACTGGGTCACTGGCAACGTTCAGTTTAACTCCACCTACTTTCCACTACCCGCTGGACCTTCCTTATCTGTATCCTGTCTGGACTCCGACCCTGATTCTGAGATTCGTCTTGCTGTTCCTGTAGTATACCAAGACTTCCTCGATGTGTTTAGCAAGAAGGGGGCAGATGTCTTGCTGCCACACCGTTCCTATGACTGCCCCATAGAGTTACTCCCTGGCATGGAGGTACATTTCGGCAGAATCTACCTGCTTTCGTAGAAGGAACTTGCTGCCCTTAAATCTTACCTGGATGAAAATCTGAAGAAGGGATTCATTCGGCCCTCCACCTCCCCTACCGGGGCCGGGATATTCTTCATGGAGAAAAAGGATAAGTCCCTGAGACACTGTATCGACTACAGAGACCTTAATAAAATCATGGTCAAGAACTGGTACCCTCTCCCTTTAGTCCTGGAGGCTTGGTTCCGCCACTATCTTTTCCAAACTCGACCTCCGAATGGCCTATAATCTTATTCGAATTAGGGAAAGGGACGAGTGGAAAACGGCCTTCCGAACACGGTTAGGCCATTATGAATATTTGGTCATGCCGTTTGGACTGTGCAATGCACCAGCCACATTCCAACACCTAGTCAACGATATCTTCCGGCACTTCCTTGACCTGTTTGTGATGGTGTACTTGGATGATATCTTCATCTTTTCCCCTTCCCTGGAGGAGCATCATAACCACGTCAAGAGTGTGCTGAGCCGCCTTCGCCAGCATGGCCTCTATGCAAAGGCAGAGAAGTGCGCATTCGAATGCTCCACCGTTTAATTTTTGGGTTTCATACTCTCAGTCATCACCATGGACCCCCAGAAGGTCTCCGCCATAGTGAACTGGCCGGCACCAACTGACAAGAAGGCGGTACAGCACTTTGTCGGTTTCACAAATTTTTATCGGAAGTTTGTTAAGGGATTCTCTGCTGTGATCACCCCCATCACCCAACTGACAAAGCAAAATACCCACTTCTGCTGGACACCTGAAACCCAAGCAGCCTTTCAGCGGCTCTTCGTTTCCGCTCCAGTCTTGAAACACCCGGACCCTGCTCTGCCCTACATACTGGAGGTAGATGCCTCCGAGACAGCAGTTGGAGCAGTACTCTCCCAAAGACAGGGGCCTAAAGCTGCACTTCACCCGATTGCCTTCTACTCCCGGAAGCTGACACCCCTGGAAAGAAACTATGATGTGGAGGATAGAGAGCTTCTAGCCATAAAATCTGCCCTACAGGAATGGCAGTATCTGTTAGAAGGAGCCTTGCACCCTGTTCTAGTTTTTACTGATCATAAAAACTTGGAGTATCTGCACACCACCAAGAGACTCAAGCCCCGTCAGGCCCGATGGGCTCTCTTTTTCTCACAATTCCAGCTCCATATTACCTATAGATACAGATCAAAAAACATGAAACCTGACGCCCTGTTACAAATGTTCCTGGAACCAGGGGACTCTCCCCCACCTGACACGATCCTCCCTGCCCAGAATTTCCTGTTAGTCCAAGAGGATCTCTTATCCCGGATCAGGCGATCTTTTGCTGGGTCCTCTACTCCACCTGATCCCAAGCTGACTCTTCAAGACGGGCTGTGGTGGTACGGTACGAAGATTTTCGTCCCTGAGGAGCAATGCCTAACAGTCCTGGAACTGTACCACAACCACAAATTGGCAGGACATTTTGGTGGTCGCAAGACTGCAGACTTGCTCTCACGGTCCTTTTGGAGGCCATCGGCTGACAAGGATTGCAGGGAGTATGTGAAAGCCTGTCCCACCTGTGCTTGTAACATGATCGACAAAACCAAGGCGTGGGGACTTCTGAATCCACTTTCAATCCCAGAACGCCCATGGTCACAACTCTCCATGGACTTTATAGTAGAACTATCCCCTTCTGCAGGATTCACGACCATCCTTGTAGTTGTTGACCTCCTTACGAAGATGGCACATTTTATTCCCATGAAGGGTACAGCCTCGGCAATCCAAACGGCAGAGACTTTCATTAAACAAATTGTCTGCCTCCATGGCCTCCCCACCAACATTGTGTCTGATCGAGGGGTGCAATTCACGTCCCAGGTCTGGAAGGCTCTATGCTGAGCTTTAGGAATTAAATTGGCCTTCTGCTCCGCCTACCATCCACAAACCAATGGCCAGACGGAGAGGACGAATCAGACCTTGGAGCAGTACCTGTGCTGCTACTCTTCCTTTGCCCAGGACAACTGGGTCTCCCTGCTACCGGTAGCCGAGTTCGCCTACAACAACTCTGTTCACTCCGACACCAACCAATCACCATTCTGTGCGAACCTCGGCTACCATCCCTCCTTCCTCCCCAACTTGGTGCCTGAAAGCACCATACCTGCCGTACTGAACATTACCAGCTTCCTCAAAGAAAATAATAAGCTTCTTCAGGAGACTCTGTCCTGGACACAAGAATGTACCAAACTGGCTTTTGATAGAAGGAGACGGGGGGAGCTGGCTGTTCACCAAGAACCTGAGATTTTCTTGCCCCTCAAGAAAACTGGGACCTAAGTTCATGGGGCCTCTCAGTCAAGAGAAAAGTCAATAGAGTGGGGTCTGATCTCTGCCTGCACGGACCCCCGGCTTGCCACTTGACCACTCTTCTGCCTGATCCTTGTGTATCTCTGCTGCCTGCCTGTTGATGACCCTGCCTGGACCCGACCATCCACCAGCTTGCTCCCTTTGTACCACACAGCCAGCCTGTTCACGACCCGGCCTGTATCACCACGCCTCTGTTGCACGAGTGCACCAACGGACTTCCTTGCTGTTGCCAGGGATAACAGCAGACATATTTACCACTAAGTTACCCTCCTGGTGACTCCCAGCAAGCAGAGCTCAGATATATTGGTATAGTGTTGCTAAACCACCGCTTCCCTGCCACTCCTTGTTCCCGGTGATATACTTTCTTCCATTGCCATGGAAGACTACATTCTCTCAGTTGGGGTTTGCTGACTTTCCAAGACCTGCTGATTTTTTGCTTCACAGGGCCACCTTGCACGATCCTTCATAGGCAATTTCCCTGGTACTTCAGAACTGGCTTCACTGATGTTGCTATTAATATTCACCATCCACCTTCGCTCCTAGCCAGCCTCTTTCTCTCTCTGGACACTTAGAGCGTGCCAAGTTACATAGTTAGTCATGTTGAAAAAAGACACAAGTCCATCTAGTTTAACCAAAAAAAAAAAAAAATAGAAAAATTATATATAACCATACAATCCAATATACAATCCTTCACCCACAGTTGATCCCGAGGAAGGCATAAAACCCCAAAAAAGCATGATCCAATTTGCTATAGTGGGGGAAAAAATTCCTTTTTTCCCCGAGAGGCAATCAGATTCTCCCTGGATCAACTTTACCTAAAAATGTTAGTACCCAGTTATATTATTAACATTAAGGAAAGCACCCTTGGGGATCATTTTTCAACCCATAGGGTCATTTTAACTGCATGACTTATGTGGTATATACTTTTTAAAGCATTTTAGATGTCTAATGTCTTGGGCACTTAGATGCCATCTTTGTAACAAATAAAGTTTATAATCAAAAAATTCTTTACCCGGCATGCCTTCAAAGTCCATTTTTTCAAAACAAATGCTCTTGTATCCAAATCCAGTTTAGGATGTGGCATGTTTGTGCATTTTTGATCATCACAGTTCCACCCTGTGGTGGGTTTATTGCCTCAATTCTTTTAAATTTTACATTAAGGAAAGAATCCAGGCCTTTTTTAAAGCATTCAACCGTGCTGGCCAAAACCACCTCTGGAGGGAGTCTATTCCACATTTTCACAGCTCTAACTGTGAAGAAACCATTCCGTTTTTGGAGATGAAATCGTTTTTCCTCTAGATGTTAAGAGTGCCCCCTCGTCCTTTGTGATGACCTTAAAGTAAATAACTCAACACCAAGTTCACTATATGGACCACTTATGTATTTGTACATGTTGATCATATCCCCCCCTCAAACTCCTCTTCTCAAGAGAGAATAAATTCAGTTCCTCTAATCTTTCCTCATGCCTCATGCCTCTTATTAGTTTGGTTGCCCTTCTATGCACTTTCTCCAGTTCCCCGATATCCTTTTTGAGAACTGGTGCCCAAAATTTAACTCAATATTCCAGATGACATCTTACAAATGATTTGTACAGGGGCAAAATGATGTCTCTATCTCTGGAGTCCATACCTCTCTTAATACAAGAAATGATTTTGCTTTCTTTGGAAACCGCAACTTGGCATTGCATGCCATTATTAAGCTTATAGTCTACCTTCAGATCCTTCTCCACTATAGATTCCCCCAGTTGTACTCCCCCTTGTATGCATGATGTATGCATATTCTTAGCCCCAAATGCATAGCTTTACATTTATCAACATTAAACCTCATTTGCCACATAGTTGCCCAATTAGACAGCGCATTGAGGTCTAATTGTAAGTTGGAGACATCCTGTAAAGACGTTATTCCACTGCAGAGCTTGGTGTCACCTGCAAACACTGAAATGGTACTTTTAATCCCAGACCCTATACCATTTATAAATATATTGAAAAGTGAGGGTCCCAACACTGAACCTTGGGGTTCACCTTTGATAACCTTAGACCATTCAGAGTAAGAATAATTACCCACTACTCTCTGAATTCAGTCTTTTAGCCAGTTTTCTATCCATTTACAAACTGATCTTTCTAAGCCTGTAGACTTTACCTCACACATTAGCCATGTGTGGGGAACTGTGTCAAACGCTTTTGCAAAATATAAGTATTCCACGTCCACAGCCACCCCTCTGTCCAAGGTTTTACTTACCTCCTCATGAAAAGAAATCAGGTTTGTTTGACAACTTCTGTCTTTCATGAATCCAATTGCAGACATAAATTTCTGCCTGGCCACGTTGCTCTGTGCTGCATCCAGGGATAAGGGACAGCATGCCCCCTCTCAACCTTGCAGGCAGCACACATGCCTCCATACCTTATCCAGACTTCCCACACTGGTTCCTATTCCACAATGAGTACAACACCAGGTGGTTTACTTGCACTATACATGTGCATGATGAAAAAATGTGTTCCGTTTCGATTCGTTAGCCTCCCTGGCGGTATTCCTGAGTGTGGCTCGGGGTTAATTTTCACTGCCAAAAGCGGTAACCCCGAGCCACACTCGGGGTTGCATCACTGGATCCAGGCAGCGTTACTTACATTGTCCACTGGATCCAGTGATGTCCTCCCTTTGTGTCCGCGGGCTGTGTCCTCCACCCGATTCACTTTGATGCCGGCTCCGTTCCCTGCAAGCGTCGCAACGCATGGAGGCGGAGCCCGGCGGCAAATTCAAAAAGTGAAACACACACAACACATATAGTACACTGCAATATGTAAGATTACATTATTGTATCAAATCATTTCACATCCCTTTTGTCCCTAGTGCTTTGTCTGCATGCACTTTTATATTATATATGCCATTCTTTCTGCCCGGAAACTTGATTATGTCCAAAAAATTCGTGATCAAACACTGAAAGTGACGACAGCGACAATTCTGCAGCTGAGAAAATTTCTGTGTTTTTTATTTGATTACATTATTAAAAACATTTTATTATTATTATATTATTATTTTTGAAAATTATTTATAGTTATTTATTATTTTATGATTTCGTGTTTCAAACTTTATCATACCCGGGATGTCTACTAGACTCTTGTTTTTGCAGATTTAAGTAAGTTATTCCTAAGAATTACAGGCCTACAATATAAAACACCAAATTTCTATGCAAAACAATGTACCGCTTTGAGATGCAAAAATCTGACATAATCATACTGCCAGGGAGGTTAATCTAGATATTTATTTTTTTAAACTTGGTTGATTTGTTCAATCTGTATTCGGGATTCATATTCGGAATTTGTTTTATGTCTTTTTCAAATTTTCTTTGAATTTACCAATTTTTTCGATTTGAAATGTTCTAATTGATACATTTTAATTCGCTCGAATCAAAACTTTAGATTTTTTTTTTCCGACTCTAATGTGGCAAAGTGAACAAACAAAAGAAAGATCTTGATCAAATGATTACAATGACTCTTTACAAAAACAGCATTATTTCGAAATGGTACTCTAATAACACACACAGTCTTTGATTTCAGCAATATGTGTACAATTAAAATTCAACTGGAGTTCGATGTAAAATTTGTTTTGAATTTCAGGACGAATTTTTATTCGTTAATCAGAGCATTCGGTAATATTTGTTTATATTGTAATTCGGGGTATTCGGATATATCCAAATCACTGAATAATGAAAAAATTGTCCGAATATTAATTCGGAACTAAACAAACTGCAGATGTCTAACTTGCCCCCATGTTGCCTGGAGCAACAGCACACCTCAATTGAGTCAGCACATCCACCGGATCTCTCCCAACACTGAGAAGAGTGGATGTTCTGACTCAAACAGAACTCTCACAAGTTAGAAGAGTTCTGGGGTTGCTGCTTCCAAATGTCTTTACACCAGTTCACAGCAGACTTAAACACCAGCATGGCTTGCACATTTTAATACATCCAGCCACCTTTTATTTCAGATATGTCCATTTACTTTACATGCCCCATTCTTGCAGTCACTCAAATGCACAGTCTGCAGCACTTTTGCTCAGTTCAAACAATGGAACACTGTCTCTGATTTCTCTGGCATGTACACCATCTGCCTCACAAAATGCACTTTCCAAAGGCTTTGCAGAGCATAGACAGTTCCCAGCATGACATGATGGTGTGGGAGTAAGAATCAGGAAAAGATTCCACCTCTTGCTATCATCCAAGCTCCACTTGTGATATTCATGGAGTTTCACTTAAGGGTAGTGCTTGTAATTGAGTCTACTTCACCCAGGAAATACAGTTTCAGAGCCTGTGGCCCACTTTTATTCAAAAGGTAAGGTAAAATTTCAAAACAATTTACTGGGTTGCCCTCCAAAGCAATAAAGAGTGTCAATTCTCATGCGCTGTGCTAGAGGCCTGGATGGGGAGTAGTCTTTTCTTAAATGTTGTCTATAGGAGGGTAATGGCTGCTTCGCCGCTTCCCACAGACTGGGGGGTCCAAAATACTACAACAAAAAATACACAAGGGGCGCGAGGCCTAGTGCATTATCCTCCATAAAATTTAATGATTAAAAACAGTAAGTAACATGCTCACAAACATGGCTTGAATACAGGCATATCAAAAGAACACCATCGTCAATGTCTGTTCCCCAATCAAGGGGGTTGTCTCGAGATGGCAATGGCTGATGCGTTTTGAGGTGAACTTCTTCCTCAGAGCCATCTAAGCATGACTGATTACCAAGCTTATATGCGGTGGACTGGGTTGACTAGGGGGTGTGGCCAAATGGGCATAGACATTGTCCATACCAATCACAGACCACCACTCACAGTGCGTATAATCAATACAGTATAAGGCAATATAAATCAATAAAAAACATTTACTATGCTACATCATAAAATATTAAGTTACATCAATACATTTCATATGTATAAAACTGTGACTATCATGTACATTGCTTTCAATATTTAAGCAGCACATATTTAATCAGAATGGGAATTAGTAAAGTAAAATGAACAGTAACTCTATTGCAAGATTTATACTGAATTGAATTGGGAATTCTTATCTGTATGTAAAGGCAATGGGATACACTTGCGTTAGAGCACAGGTTATAATAATAGCCCTTATCTGTAAGTGTGCCTAGGTCCAGTGTGGCCCCAGATCAATGCTGCACCTGGGACTGATCTATCCTGCATGTTGGATCCTCAGGGAACCCTGATCTGACACACACTCTTACCCACAGCCAGATGACTGGCGGGTATTGAGTCCTAACTGAAGCAGATTGGAGGACTTGCAAAGGTAAAGAGAAATTCACAGAGTGTGGAGAGCGCTGGGAGTGCCAGGATGTGTAAGAGGTCTCATGCTGACTGTTGTTTCATGGGCCAGGCAGCCCCCCATTCTTCCCACTGACCTTAGATCTGCAATGAGGATCCTCTTAGAGAGTCACCTGCTGCAGTGTGGATCTCCACATTGCCTACCTTATCCAGGATGTCACATTGTATGTCGCCCACATGTGCATCGGGTGAGTCTGCATGTGGAAGAGGGCGCAACGATTCTCTAGCTGAGACGCACGCCGGTGCAGACCCGCTAGTGCTATGCGTTCCAGGGAAAGGCAGCTCTACAGTATTGAGTGACACTCCAAGTCACATGATCATTGATCGGTCAGCCTCACCACATCCCAGGCACACCTAGGTGATAGTTGCTTCGGGGGTCACAACAGGGGAACAGAGAAGCAGAGTATCTCCCGCACTCCTGGACAAACCCCCTCCAGACCCGCCCCCATGGCTGGGAACGGACACTGCCGTGAGCCACCCAGTGGGATAGAAGCAGAATGTCACACTTCTATTTATAACACTGTATACTAGGAGTTTAGTGCCGTGCCTCTAAAGACTTGTCAACGATATGATTGAAATCCTGTTATAGCATATACATGTGTACAAACAGAAGTATTTTGGTGTACTTAAAGATGTTATAAAGGTTGCATGATCACGGGGGGGGGGGACCCCAAAGTGGCCACAATGTACAGAATGTCTCAAATACCACATGATGTAAGAGGAAGACCTTGGCTTGGTGTTCCCCATACATAATATCTTAGGCACATGTGTAGATGTATAAAGGGTTCTTATCCAAGACGTCATACCTGTTTATTTTTGTATAGTCATGCCCACGCACACGCATGTGTCCCCACTAAAGATGTGTAAAGATTGAGTAAAAAAAAAAAAAATATATATATATATATATATATGTGTGTAAGAACATGTTAATACTACTGAAATAATATAATATAATAAAAACAACATATTCTCCACTGGTAGGCCTACACTCTCACCAGTACTTGTGTAAGCCATATGGCAAAGTTTTTTGGCAAACCAGTAGGGGATCCCACTGCCCATGTGTGCACATCACCATTTGAACCCCATACTGGGCTGGGACCAAAGCTGGAATGATGGTCCACAAAGCTCATATAAACTGTGATGACAAATACGTGCATACACACATGGGGGGTGGGTGGGTGGGGATGGGAGTGGATGGGAATGTAGCCCACTAGAGGGCTCTGCATGTTGAACTAGATGATCCCGTGGATCTCCAGATCCTCATTCAATTCCCCAGGGGCCAAAGAACCAAGGATGAAAATCCAGAATGTTTCCCTCTGACACAGTTTCTGGAAGCGTCTCCTGCTGTCAAAGTCCTGCCCTATGCCCTTAATGCCAAACACCCTTAGCCCTGTTGGGTCCCAATTATGATATTCTTTGAAGTGGCGTGGGATAGAGTAGCTGTATCGATTACTATTTTTATTTGTATTCGTGTCTCGATCCCTGTCTGCTTCTTTTTTGCTATTTGTAATACTGCGCTTATGTTCGCTGAATCTAACTCTTAGTAGACGTATTGTCCGCCCCACATATGGAAGGCCGCATGGACAGATGATACCATGGACCACAAACAAGGTTCCACAATTGATGAACTGTTTGATCTTATGGCATGGGCCGTCTCTCCCCATGACTTCCTTTTTCCAATGACACATGCAGGTACATGACCCACAGTTTCTCACACCCCACCTGTAATTGCCCCTCTGGTCAACCACCGATGACCAAGAGCCCATATTGTTTTTACTCCTACCTTACCCAACTTTTCGAACTCTACTGGGAGTGATCAGACTTCTCAGGTCCCTTGGTTTCCTGAATACTATTTCCGGTTTGGGAGGTAATTTCTGTTCTAGGACCAGGTCCTGTTTTAGGATGCTCCAATTCCGTTGGATAGTTTGTTGTATATCGAAAGCCTTGACATTATATCTGGTGCTGAATAGTATTGACTCCCTGTCATCACGGAATTTGACTTTTTTGTTAGCCTTTGTTCCTTTATCCAGATTCTGTGTCCTCAGTGGTACTTCCTCACTGTACTGAGCCCAGTATTTTATATAAGCCTCTTCAATGAGGTCTTCCTTGTACTCTTTTTCCTGAAAGTTCTTTTTCAGAATGATTGCTTGTTCTTCATAGTTGGCCCTTCTTGTACCGGTCCTTCCTAATCTGCAAAACTGCCCAAAGGGGACATTATGTATCCACATTGGATGATGATGACTCTTAGTATACAGATAAGAATTCCCCACACTGGGTTTAAAATGCATCTTAGAATAGATGTGTCCTTCACTGTCTACCTTTAGTTCCAGATCCAGGAAGACGAGGGATGTGTCATCCACTACATGCATGAAGCATATACCAAAGGGGTTGTTGTCACAATATTCTAGGAAGCTCTGTAATTCTGTCTCCCACCCTTTCCATACAATCAAGATGCCATCAATATATCTAGCATATAATGCTAGTTTAGACATACATGGGTTATTGTTCCATATGCACTGATCTTCCCAAAGGCCCATAAACAGATTTGCATAGCTGGGGGCAAATTTTGCCCCCATTGCTGTGCCTCTAGTCTGTCTATAGAATTCAGCCAGGTAGGTGAAATAGTTGTGAGTCAGGGTGAATTCTATTGAGTCCAATATAAATTTGCTTTGCGAAGTGTCTAGATCACTCATAGATAGAAAGTGTTGCACCGCCGTAATGCCAAACTCATGTTCGATGGAGGTGTACAGAGATGATACATCCAAGGACAACCACCTGAACCAGGGACACCAGGTGAACGAGGAAAGGATCTCCAACATGTGGCCTGAGTCTCTGACATAGGTTGGAAGCTTTGTTACCATATCCTGTAAAAAATGATCTATGTAGCACCCCAGATTGCTGGTAAGACTGTCTATACCAGCTATAATGGGTCTCCCGGGTGGGTTTATTTGACCCTAGTGGATTTTCGGGATGTGATAAAAGTGTGGGGTAAGTGGATGTTGTTTAAACAAGATATTCATTTCTTGGATATTATACCCTTGTTCTTTGCCCTCTCCAGTAGTTGTTTAAGGGTAATGGTATAGCTAGACAGGGGGTCCCCGGGAAGTTTCTCGTAGGTGCTCCTGTCACCTATTAGTCTCAGGGCCTCCGCCAGATAGGCCTCTCGGTCTTGGATGACCAGGCTGCCTTCTTTGTCTGCTTGTCTGATTATAATAGAATCTTATTTGTCCTTAAACCTCCTGATGTCTTCCTTGGACACTTCACCATGGTCCTTCATGGTATATCCATGCTTCCAATCTCGATTGTACCTCTGGCATATCTTCTTGATATCCTCCAATACTACCTCATAAAAGGTGGGGATATACTTCCCCTTTGCCCAATGGGGATAGAAGGAAGATTTTGGTTTGAAATCCGTATGTATGGTGACCTTATCTGCACAATTAAATTTTTCTGGTTTCATTAATATCTTCCCATGCCCCTTCACAGTATAAGTCCTCCAAGATAAGGAGGTCAGCATCATTCTCACTGATATAGTTGGTGGATGAGCTCCCCTGCATTGGAACAGGTTTCTTGGAACAATCTTTCTGTAGGGCATAATATCTTTTTAACGTCAGATTCCTCACATACTTGTTGAGATCTACAAATATTTCGAAAAGATTAGAGGGATTTCTGGGTGCAAAATTTAAGCCCTTTCCGAGTATATTGCGCTCTGTCTCGTCAAATAATGAGCTGGATAAATTGAATATTTTAATGGTGGTGTGGGTGAGAGTGGAGGTTACCTTCTCCCTCTTTTTGAAGTTCTTTTCACCTCATTTTCCTTGTCTCCTTATCCCTCTCATTTTCTTCCCATCTTCCCTTGTGGGGCTGAATGTTCGTGGATCTGTGCTGTGGGACTCCAACCTCCCACAGCTCCTTCCCCTAAAAAAGAGTAGGAAAATGGGTGGGCTTCCACAGATGGACTCGCTCCTCCACGGGTGTTGCCTATATTTGCCAGCATTGTTACATTCATTTTGGGTACACTGGTCTCTTTTAGGTGTGTGTGATTTGATGTTTACAAGTTACCTCCTTTTCTATCTATCCCTTTCAAACTTTCCGGATTTTTTGCTGATGAGGTCTGTTTTGAAACTGACCATCTGGTCATTTAATTTTTATCCCAGTAATCAAAGGAAGTAACATCACAATATGTAGCCAGTTCATCCTGTAGTTCTTTATGATTCCTCTCCCTCTGTGTAATGATAGATTTTAAAAGTATATTCAGTGCCTGGGTTTATATTAAATATACCGTATTTTTCGCCGTATAAGACGCTCCGGAATATAAGACGCACCCAATTTTAAAGGAGGAAAATCTAGAAAAAAAACATTCTGAACCAAATACTGTAGTAAAATATTTTCATCACGTAATGTCCACCATTGCCCCCACTCATCACTGTAATGTCCACCATTGCCCCCTACTCATCATCACCATCACTGTTCCAGTGCAACATTGCCCCCACACTAATAATAATAGCCAGTAGTTTAACATTGCCCCAACACTAGTAAAAATAGCCAGTAACATTGCCCCCACACTAGTAATAATAGCCAGTAACATTGCTCCCACAATAGTAATAATAGCCAGTAACATTGCCCCCACATTAGTAATAATAGCCAGTAACATTACTCCCACATTAGTAATACTAGCCAGTAACATTACTCCCACACTAGTAATAATAGCCAGTACCATTGCCCCCACACTAGTAATAATAGCCAGTAACATTGCTCCCACATTAGTAATAATAGCCAGTAACATTGCCCCCACATTAGTAATAATAGCCAGTAACATTACTCCCACATTAGTAATAATAGCCAGTAACATTGCCCCCAACATAGTAATAATACTCACTGTTGCAGAAGTGTGCTCTGGTAGGATCCGCCGCCGCCGGGTGTACCAAGATGGCCGACCGCTCCGGAGCTAGGCCAAAGCCGCGGCCTTTCCTAAGGCCGCGGCGGCGTTGCGCTCCGTGGAGGTAAACTCTCTATTCGTCGTATAAGACGCACCAACTTTTCCCCCCCAGTTTTGGGGAAGAAAAAGTGCGTCTTATACGGCGAAAAATACGGTAGATAATTAGTACCTTCATCCTCAATTACTCATATGAAAAAGAGGGGGAAGAGTGGCCAGAGCTCACCCCCTTACAAGGCAAAATATAGGACTTTTATGGTACCATATGAAGTCATAAACAATGACGGTTTATAAAAGTATACGTCTTTATTTATACTCCTAAAGTACATACAACAATACACATTAAAAAAGAGAAAATTTATTTTTTACATGTTGCATAGTGACACATATACAAAATACATTGATACTTATACAGATTCCTGCAGACTCAACATGTTTTGCGGGTTTGATGAAGTATCACCGCATCTTCAGGAGTCTTTTACAGGAGGGTGCATGAATTCTGTATAGTTACAATCTACGCGAATACAAGTGTCACTCACTGTGTTAGTAGATAGAGGGGCCCATGTCTCCCCCGGCGAAGGTGGAGGCGTCAAGACGCCCAGACCAGAGGGACCCTGGTTAAAAGAAGTTATTTGTAAAAGCCGCTGTATGGTATACTCAAAATATTGATAATCAGGTAAGGATGCCGGGCCTCCTAATTTCACAGGTGATGCCAGATGAGAATGGTTGCTACATAGCTGGTAAATGGTAAATGAGGTATCAAGGAAGAGTCCACCCTAGGCCAGCATCTGATTCCAAAGTGCTTCCAGCGGCTGCAGCCTCTTTTTTAATGTGTATTGTTGTATGTACTTTACCTTTCTCCTAAAGGTGTATAAATAAAGATGTATACTTTTATAAACCGTCATTGTTTATGACTTCATATGGTACAATAAAAGTCCTCTATTTTGCCTTGTAAGGGGGTGAGCTCATGCCACTCTTCCCCCTCTTTTTCATATGAGATTTTAAAAGTAGCTTGTTACATTCCCTCATCTTGTCAACCCATGCTGTTTGTAGGTCTTCCTCTAGCCAAATACATGTTTTGATTAATCTAAGACCCCTAGGTGTTCTGTTGACTTTCAAATATTTGTTCAACAACAGTATATATTACCATTGTGTCATTTCTTTCTCTAGCACATGTGTTAACCTGTAGAATAATGACACCATATGGGAACCTCTGTAGTGGAGCTTGACTGTTCATGTGCATCAATACTGTTTGAAAAACCCCTTGCCAGGGAGTTTCGTCTAAGTTCTCTTTGTTTGAATTGATAACACCATGGTGCCACTGTATACAAACCACAGAAAAAAAAAAAAAAAAAGCTTGGTAATCAGTCATGCTTAGATGGCTCTGAGGAAGAGGTTCACCTCGAAATGCGTCAGCCAATGCCATCTCGAGACAACCCCCTTGATTGGGGAACAGACATTGACAATGGTGGTCTTTTGATATGCCTGTATTCAAGCCATGTTTGTGAGTATGTTACTTACTGTTTTTAATCATTAAATTTTATGCAGGATAATGCACTAGGCCTCACGCTCCTTGTGTATTTTTTGTTACTGGGTTGCCCTCGCAGGGGCTTTCAGTGCCACGTCAATCCAACAAAAATTGTTCAGCCTACTACCTACTGGGTTGCCCTCGAAGGGGGTTTCAGCGCCACATCAATCGAACAAAAAAGTTCAGCCTCCTACCTATCTGCCCCTCCTCCAGGCTATAACAGACATTCTGCTAATGTCTTGTTCACACACACTGTTTTTACATAGTGGCAGGGCCCACCATTGTCACAATGGTAATAGATCTATACATAAGCCCACTGAAATTACTTCATGAAACAAAATATAATATTCAAAATACTCAGTGCAACTATATAATACACAAGTGCCAATAGCTTGCAACTAGGCTTAACAAGATTGCCGCCCACACCCCTCAGAGTGTATCCACATGTGACTCTCAGCAATCAAATAACCAACAAAAATGGTGTAGCTCAACCTATGTGAAAAAAGCTATAAATAAAGTCCAAATATTGTAAAAATCATAGTGCAACTTTAAGTGATAGTTCATAGAATCAATATTTTCATAATATCCAGTGACTTCAGTGACCACCACCTCTAGTAGAATTGCCTGCTCACCTCCAAATGGTGATCCCACTACAAGCCTGGTTTATCATCTTTCAGGATTCCCCAGGGAAAATCTTCCTCCAAATGAACCTGGATCATGCTGGCCTTATCCTTTAGAACAGGGACACCATACAGTATCTCACAAAAGTGAGTACACCCCTCATATTTTTGTAAATATTTTATTATCTTTTCATGTGACAACACTGAAGAAATGACACTTTGCTACAATGTAAAGTAGTGAGTGTAGAGCTTGTATAATATTGTAAATTTGCTGTTTCCTCAACACGACATTTTCACTTAGGGGTGTACTCACTTTTGTTGTCAGCGGTTTAGACATTAATGGCTGTGTGTTGAGTTATTTTGAGGGGACAGCAAATTTACACTGTTATACAAGCTGTACACTCACTACTTTACATTGTAGCAAAGTGTAATTTCTTCAGTGCTGTCACATGAAAAGATATAATAAAATATTTACAAAGCCATTAGAAACACTGTATCCTTTCAACTACATGGATGTACAATCAATCCAGAAGGTAGGTACACTATTTTGAAATATAAACATACAATATCCACACTGAAAGCTAAAAACAGCAGCTGACAAAAAATTGCTTGATCAACAATTAAACATATAAAAAAGATAATATTGCAGCGCTAAAACATTCAGATATACAGACTTGCTGGACACGTTGGTGGATTGGGTTTTCTTTCCGTTTCTATGCACAAGTGCTGGTGTTGGGACTCTCCTTTTATCTGCGGATCCTCTATGGACTGTATATCTGAATGTTTTAGTGTTACAATTTTATCTTTTTTACATTATTTTGAACTGTACCATAGAAAATGCTCAATACACCATAGCTTCCTTTTATGCTCCCAACCATCGTCAAATGGCCTTCTTAAGGTCCACCTTTAAGGAAATTAAAGCAATTCAACAAGGACATCTACTAATATGTGGGGACTTCAATATAGTACCCGACTATGAACTAGACACTTCCTCCAGACCCAAACGATTTACTTCACCATTAGGAAAACTCATAGCAGAATATGACTTATTTGATGTATGGAGATGTGGCCACGCGGAGGAGAGAGACTACACATACCTCTCCCCACGTCACAACACATATTCCTGCATTGATCTTTTCCTTTCAGATAAATGGTTATTGCAAAACATTCTCTCAATTAAAATCCACACGGTCACCTGGTCGGGCCACGCACCTGTCAGTATCGAAATTACAAAAAAAACTCCCAACACCAAGCTTATCTATTGAGAGTAAACAACTTTCTCCTTCAAGACCCAAATAATATAGAATACATAACTAAGAGATTAGATTCATTTTTCTCCACTAACAAAGGCTCAGTGTCTGACCCGGCGACCCTGTGGACCACTCACAAGGCCTTCATCAGAGGCTTCTTTTTGCAATTGGGTTCCAAAATGAAAAAGAGGAGGACACAGTTTCTAACAGAGCTAACCACACTTATTGAAACTAAAAACTCCCAAAACAAATTACTCACCTCGCCCAAACTACAATCCAAAATCTTCAAGCTCCGTCATGAACTCCATGCCTTGTTGCTGGAAGATTTTGAACATATGCAATGCAAACTAAAAGCTAAATTCTATGTCACAGGCAACAAGGCGGGGAGAGCCATGGTGCTTAGGAACAAAGGACACCGATTAAAAACCAAAATAGCTCACCTACAACACCCTTCCATCCACGAAAAACTTCTAAACCCTCAATCAATAGCAAATGCATTTAGCAGCTTCTATAGTAGCCTGTACAACATCATCGACGACAAAAATACCCACACACCATCCTTAGAAGAAATACATGCCTTCCTTGACCAATTACATCTCCCTAAATTAATGGAAGATCAAATTGCCACCTTGAACACATCATTCACTCTAGACGAAGTGAAAAAAGTGATAGACAAACTACGAAACAGTAAATCTCCAGGCCCAGCCTTACTGGAGAATACTACAAAATGTTCCAGGACCAAATCCTCCCATTCAAAAGTCCTCCTCATCCTTTCCAGGAGAATTGCTCTCAGCGCTGGTAGTGACACTGCCAAAACCAGGGAAAGACCCATCGCTTCCATCAAATTATCAGCCCATATCCCTTCTCAATCTAAATCTTAAGATTTACGCCAAAATGATAGCGAACCGGTTAGTAGACATGATGCCATCACTAATCCATAAAGGCCGTCAAACCTCGGATGCCAATCAAATTCATCATGCAAATAGTACCAAAACGCCTTCTCTGCTTCTGTCATTAGATGCAGAGAAGGCGTTTCACAGGGTTAACTGGGACTATCTAGCCTCAGTCCTACAAAAATTTGGTTTTACTGGTCTAATTTCCCAAGCTATCCGAGCATTGTACACGAAACCCTCCGCTCAGGTTTACACATACAACCTTTTATCTACCCCATTTCAAATCACCATCGGAACCAGACAGGGATGCCCCCTATCCACCCTAATATTTAATCTAGTCATGGAACCCCTTGCCGAGCATATCAGAATGAATAATAGAATCACCGGAATAAACATCAAACCCCACCACCACAAGATTAGCCTGTTCTCGGATGATGTAATTTTAATTTTAACTAACCCATCATCCTCATTAGCAGAAATCAAAAAAATCCTAGCATGGTTTAGTAGAGTCTCCTACTACAAAGCCAATGAAATCAAATCCTACATCCTCGACCTAGGAGTAGATGATACAACTCTTAATCTCCTCCAACAACAATACCCATACAAATGGGCTGATAAGAGCATTTCATACCTGGGTATCCAGCTTACAAGGTCCCCCAAATCCCTATTTCAACTCAATTACCTCACCACTAGAGACAAAATACATCAACAATTACACAAAATGGGCAAATGTGAATTTTCTTGGTTGGGTAGGCTTGCAGCATTCAAAATGATGCACCTTCTGCAACTTACATACCTCTTTAGAACCCTTCTGATACCAGCCCCAGCAAAATTTTTTAAATCTCTCCAATCTATACTGTCTCAATTCATTTGGAAAGGAAAAAAAAGCCTGTTGTGCACACCACAAGCTAATCAAACATAGAACATGCGGTGGAGCAGGGTATATTGACTTTTACGACTATTATATAGCAACCCCACTTTGGGGTCTGATTGAAACCTCCTACAACCCCCAAAACTCGCTAAAAACATGGTTGTACAGCACCCTCCTAGGAACAAAAATGCCATCCTTTCTCCCTCCCACCATGCAAAGGGCAATCAGAGCCTGGAAACACCTGATACATCAAACCCCTCCAAACCAAATACACACACCCCTGAAAATCCCGCTATCAGTCTTATCTCCGCTCGTAGCCCAAATATCCGTTACCTCTTGGTCTCAAAAAGGAATTACCTACATACAGGACCTATATAATGGCAATTCACTTAAAACTTTCCCTAACTTGCAGGAGGAATTCAGAATCCCACCGCAAGACGCATATACGCACAAATTAGACATTGCCTATCCAAAAATTCCCAAATACATCATACCATACAAACCCAAGCCTGGGCTTACCTAACATCTCCCTCTTCTCATCAGAAAGGAATCACTCTCTTCTACAATTTACTTCAACAAAAAAGCGTTCCATAAATCCTGCCCATTTGTTAAATGGGAAGCAGACCTAGGACAATCCTTTACAGAAGAGTAAGGGCTTAAAGCATGCAGAACTACTCAAAAGGTAACTTGCTGCTCCACATTGTGGTAAGGTGGTAATTAACCCCTGGCAGACTATCTCACTTTAGCACATTGTGGTATGACAGACGAGCTCCTACACATTCTATGGAGATGCCTGAAACTCACTTCATACTGGCAAATCATCTTCACTATCATCTATGATATATCACAAATACATACTCCACCAAACCCTAGCCTGGCAATACTGCCACTCAATACTGACAACCTTCCATACCACACACAATACTCAATTACCCACTTCCTACTGGCAGCCAGAATCTCAATCATGCGGCACTGGAAAGACCCGCTACCCCCTACAATTATGGAAGCAGAAGAACTAACTCAACAACATCACTTACACAAAAAGATGGTGGCTTCCTCCAAGGTCAACTCCACAGAGCACATCAGCAATGGTCACCCTGACAGTCTTGGTACTCACATAATATAAGCTCTTTGATAATATGACAACAGGGAAAACTTTAACCAGCAGCTACTAAGCTCCATTACTCTGCTTCGGGTGCTAGGGACAGTGTTGTGCTTGTTCAGGGCACAGTATGATCCCATGGGGGTGCCCTGGACAAGGACAGCTCCCACTATCGGTAACCCTCTCAACTGATGACACTATCTCCCTCAAACCCACTATCTACATCACAATGCACCAATGCAAATAACTCTAAGTTGATCAAGACACTCTGAAATTCTTCACATATGTGCTAAACGATGTTAAAAATTGTAGATAAGGAACTTCTTCTGTACCTGTTCAATATAAGATGTAGTATCCATTGCTAATGTTCTATACTCTTAAAAATGACAATGCTAACGATGTAAGATGCTAAAATTTCACTCAATAAAAATTTATTGAATTAAAAAAAAAATATTTACAAAAATGTGAGGGGTGTACTCACTTTTGCGAGATACTGTATATACAGTGAAAACCATATAATTTACCGCGCTGGGTGGTGCAAATAGCAAAATGTGAACTAGATCAAATTATATAAATTACAATAATCCATACAATCACAATAGTGATAAAGTACTCGTGCTTTAAATCGATACAGGAGGTGTTCAAAAGTGCTCAAACCGGGTGGAACAAGGCCTTAGGCCCCTTTCACACGAACGGATAGAATCAGCTGATCTGCCGTTGCTAAATGCAAATCAGATAAAGCACAATGATTACTTGCATTTGTTACATTCCAATTAGCCACGGATACATGCTGCTGCGGTGGAAACATTCTTGACATTCCTGAAGTGCTTCCTATTGATTTCTATGCTTGTTGCCGTTGCTATCCATAGCTGACATAGTCCAGCTGCAGATTCGTGCAGATACGTGCGGTTAGCTGCATAACATCGTTCCTGGACGCATTCCAATCCATTTTTTCTAATCGTTCGAAATCGTCTGTAACGAAACCGTTGCTAAATGCAGAGTGTGAAAGGGGCCATAGGAAAGCATTGTCACAGTATAGCTGCGGTAGATAGATGTATCCGTTCGTGTGAAAGGGGCCTTAAGTTTGCTCCCACAAAAATTATGAATAAATTGGAAGCATTTATCGACTTACAAAAATTCAGTAGTAAACTGAACATCCAAAGCCACTTCTCCACTCAAGAAAAAAACAATTCAACCACACAACCTTCCAAATATACACATAGTGGTCTCTGGAATAAATCTGTCTTCAACCCCAAAACATCTCCACATGAATACATAGATGTTTTCAAAAAGATCTTTGAAGCAGACATAAAACAAATTCCAATACAGAAGGAGAACAAAGATAAACTTATTTGAGAGGGAATAAGAGCAATTGAAAAGAGAAAAAATATATAGTGATTTGCCAAGCAGACAAAGGGGGGGGGGGGTATTGTGGTTCTGAACAAATTTTACTATGATAAGGAAATGGAACGCATTCTCAGTGATGATAGTATTTATAAAAAGATTAAAAAGGACCCCACTAAAGATTTAAAATTAGAACTACAGAATATGGTTAACAAAGCAGGATATCGTCTCATTATCAACAAAAAAGAGAAAATATATCTGGTTCCAGACGCTCCCATCATGCCAGTAATTTATCAAGTGCCAAAGATGCATAAAAATTTGGAGAAACCACCTGAAAGATCTATCCTGAGTGGAATAAATTAATTTTTTGCCAGGTTGGGGGGATATCTTGATGTTTTCCTCCAGCCACTAGCAGGCAAAAGCCCATAATATTTAAAAGATAGCAAAGATGTCATAAAAACCTTCAGAATATAAAAATAGATGATAACAGCATATTGGTTACAGTTGATGTTAAATCGCTGTATACCAATATTCGACAACAAGATGCAATGCAAGCAGTGAAATGGGCACTCAACAAACATACCAATCTGAAATCTAAACAAAAGCAATTTATTCTACATAGACTAACACTAGCCATGACTAACAATTTATTTTGGTATGGTGGGCAACACTTCAATCAAATTAAAGGTGCCTCCATGGGGGGCCACATTGGCCCCCAGTGCTGTAAACATCTTCCTTAATAAATGGGAAGATGCAACAATATCTGGCAACACTTGGCCACACCTTAAAATGTACCATAGGTATATAGATGATATCCTAATCATTTGGCAGGGATCTGAGACAGCCATACAAGATTTCATTAGTCATATTAATGACAATACCTATAGCATTCAATTTACAGTAAATGCCCACAAACAACATATAAATTTCTTGTATCTGCAGGTCTTTAAACATGAAGACATGCTGAACACAAAAACCCATTTCAAAACACTGACAGGAATGGTTACATTCCCGTATAAAGCTGTAGCCATCTAAAATGGAAATCTGCTATACCAGTTATACCGTTTATGCACATAAAAAGAAAATGTACCACTCATAAAGATTACGGTTCATAGACAAAGGCTACTCGCAGGATAATTTACAGAAGGTCAGAGACACAGTGGGCACTATGAGCAGAGACACACTGTTGGAAACAAAATCAAAAAATGCCAAGGCTATGGACTGTGAATTTATTACAGGCTTTAATAAACAGTACAAATATCTGGAAAAAAGCATAAAGAAAAACTGGCCAATTTTACAAAAGATCCTATCCTTAACCAAATGTTACCCAGTAAACCTAAATTTATCTATCGAAGGGCCCCAGGTTTAAGAACTAAACTAGTTAAAAATATACCCAAACCCAAAAAACAAAATGTCACCGTGTTCGATCTGAAGGGTTACTACAGATGTGGAAGATGTGGCCCATGTAAAGGTACAAAGAGAGTACCTAGGAAGCGAGCATCTTTCATGTCCCATCAGACGTTCAAACAATATCCTATAAAAAAAGTTTTGACCTGCAGTAGCAGTCATGTCACTTACTTTTTGGAATGCATTTGTGGCTACCAATATGTTGGTAGGATGTCCAGAACACTTACTAAACGGGTCAGTGGATATATAACTAATATACGTAATGGCTTCCCCAAACACAGTGTGTCGAAACATTTCAGGTTGCTGCACAATAGGGATCCTAGTGTGCTGTCCTTTTATGCTATTGACACTGTGCAAAAACACTGGAGGAGCCAATATGATTCAACGAATATCTCAAAATGAAACAAAATGGATATATGAACTCCAAACTTTGACCCCGATGGGGATGAACATTGAGCTAGATTATTACAGATTATTAAAGGACAATAAAGATTTAATATACCAACTTCAATACAGGAATATCTTGTGTGAGTTGAATAATTAGGGAGCAGCCCCACCATATGACAGCACGCACACTGCGGTAGCGGCCTGATATCACCAAGAGTATCAATAAAATTAATTTAAAACGGCATTGCGCAATGAGGATTTTCACTTATCATTCGCATGTACCTGTATAAAAGCACCATCACTGCCGGGCGTGTCAGCAAGAGATTCCTTCAGGGTTTCCCCACATGCATGATTGACCAGACTAGAGATAGTTGGTCAACAACAGGGGTGAGTGTACATCCATGTGGGGCACCCAGCTTGAGCACTTTTGAACACCTGTATCGATTTAAAGCACAAGCACATTAACACTATTCTGATTGTATGGACTACTGCAATTTATTTAATTTGAACTGGTTCACATTTTGCTATTTGCACCACCCAGCGCAGTGAACTATATGGTTTTCACTGTGTGTATATATATATATATATATATATATATATATATTTTTTTTTTTTTTTGTCATTCTATGGCCACACATGACTGATCGAGCTCCCAGGAGGAGGTCAGTGGGATCCATGTACATTGGGAGGAAGATTCATCTCCTTGTGGCAGTTTGAGAGTTATGACATTGGGTGGGTGTGACTGTTATGGGGTCCCTATTCTAATAATGAGGCCAGCGTGATCCAGGTTCATTTGGAGGAAGATTTTCCCCGGGGAATCCTGAAAGACGATAAACCAGGCTTGTATGACTCTGTAGTGGGATCTCCATTTATAGCATAGAGCACTATGGTTTATTTTGTCATTCTATGGCCACACATGACTGATTGAGCCCCCAGGAGAAGGTCAGTAGGATTCAGGCACATTGGGAGGAAGATTCATCTCCTTGTGGCAGTTTGAGAGTTGTGACATTGGGCGGGTGTGACTCTGTTATGGGGTCCCTGTTCTAAGGATGAGGCCAGCGTGATCCAGGTTCATTTGCAGGAAGATTTTCCCTGGGGAATTCTGAAAGACGATAAACCAGGCTTGTATGCCTCTGTAGTGTGGTCACCATTTGGAGGTGAGCAGGCAATTCTACTAGAGGTGGTGGTCACTGAAGTAACTGGATTATAAGAAAATATTGAAATTCTATGAACTATCACTTAAAGTGGCACTATGATTTTTACAATATTTGGATATTTATAGCTTTTTTCACATAGGTTGCGCTACACCATTTTTGATGGTTATTTGTTCACTGAAATCAATTGCCTTAGATAAAAAAAAAATATTGATGAAGCAAACCCTTCCACAAAAGGTGTACCTGTATGTCATCTTTAACTGCATAACTTCTTTCCTGCAGAGACCTCTAAAAAAACACAAAGCAGATCAGTTTTCTCAGCTTCCAGGGGGCAGTGATCTGAAATAACAAACTGCACAGCACAGTGCAGAATGCTGAGTGTAATCTGACACCTGAGTGGAAGGAATGGACACTCCTCCTCTACACAGCCACACTGAGAAATGTGCGCATCTTCATCTCAGTGAGGCTGTCATTCACCTCCAATGCAGGGGGAAGTCAACATTACCATGGATGGCCTGATGTTGGAGAAAACTGCCAGAAGTGACAGATGCACATTTCTGGTGAAGAAGAGAGCAGCTAGGATTTACACTAGGTGCTATGGACTGAGGCAGCTGCACACTACAGTAAGTGAGAATATGCTTTTTTCATTTGAAAGGTTTACAGCCACTTTAACCACTTCAATACAGGGCACTTTCCTCCCTTCCTGCCCAGACCAATTGTCAGCTTTCAGTGGTGTCGCACTTTGAATGACAATTTTGCGGTCATGCAACACTGTACCCAAACAAATTTTTTAGCATTTTGTTTCCACAAATAGAGCTTTCTTTTGGTGGTATTTGATTACCACTGGGGGTGCTAAACATAAAAAAAGACCAAAAATTTTGAAAAAAAAAAAAGTTTTTCTTTGTTTCTGTTATAAAATTTTGTAAATAAGTAAGTTTTCTCCTTCACTGATGGACGCTGATGAGGCTGCACTGACGGGCACTGATAAGGTGGCACTGATGGGCGTGGCACTAATATGCAACATTGATGGTCACTGATAGGTTGCACTGATATGCAGCACTGATGGGCACTCATAGATGCACTGATAGGCAACACTGATAGGTGGCACTGATGGGCACTTATAGGCGGCACTGATGGGCACTGATAGATGGCTCTGATAGGCAACACTAATGAGGAGGCATTGGCAGGCATTATTGCTGGGCACTGATTGGCACCTCTAATGGGCACTGATTGGCAACCCTGGTGGTCATACCTTGAGGTACTGGGTGGCATCCCTTGTGGACATCTCTGGTGGTCCTGGGTGGGCATCCTCGGGGGGCTGCGCTGATAATCAATCAGCACAGACCCCCCCTGTCAGGAGAGCAGCGTCCCAACGGTTAGTCACGGGTAATCTCCACGGTTAGTCACGGGTCGTTATTACGAACGGTCACGGAGGAGTAATCACAACGGATAGTCTCGGTAGATAGTCACGGGTAGTCACGGCGGATAT
>BLSH010516131.1:292329-303496 GCA_018402905.1 Glandirana rugosa | reverse complement strand
GAAGAGGGGGACAGATAAGTGTTTTCCTTAACATAAAACACTTATTAAGTGACTTATGTCCCGTAAGACAATCACCCTCTCGTCCCACCTATGTATCATTTCTTTATCATTCTTCATTTCTTTCCTGTCTTTAGGATTTTCACCGTCTGGGGAAGTACACTCATTTGAAAAAATGTGTCGTCTAAAAATCTTTTACAAACGGACTTTAAAACGAAATTGTTGAAGGGCGGGTGGTATATTGTCTTACTGCACACGTTTCACCAATTCTATAGGACTGACGGGCAGTATACTACAGGTCGTTCTATTCGGTGCTAACACGGGGGCACCCCCGTGCGTCGCGCCGCTAGCAACCACACAGTCAGACTGTGTGACGTAGTGGTTAGAGCCATTTCTCGGAGACTACATTCGAGAAATGGTACACTAGTCGACACAGGTTAGTGTTGACTAGTGTCGCATACACGGCTCTACCTGTTTACGCTGTGATCAGTTGTGATTGGACACAGCTGATCACATGGTAAAGAGCTTACATCAGAGGCTCTTTACCGAGATTGGTGATGCAGTGTGTCAGACTGACACACCAACGATCGCCGCGCTGCGTGCCCCCACGGGGGCACAATCGTGGCTTATCTTGCTGGACATCATATGACGGGCAGTCAGGATATCTTAACCACTTTGCACACGTCATTCTGTTATATGGTGGGCGGGAAGTTGTTAAAGCAAAATTTCAGGCAAACATTTTCTAAAAATCTGCTGTGTAAAAAAGTTTACTCACATGAAGGGGTCTGCCACTTTTAGGATTTCTGTCCTTTCTTTACTTCTTACTATTTCTTTACTATGTATCCACCCTGCTCTCCCACTAACAGAATGCCCTGTATTCAGTGAATTATTCACAAAATACAATTCCTTTTGTGAATAGACAGGGGGAGAAGAGGGCAGATAGTAGTCACAATATCAAAAGTATAGGAAAAGCTATACTTTCTGGCATGAATAAAATTGTAATTAAAAAGGGCATTTATCCTAACAGTGATGTTTTGTCACGTTTTTGTGGTTGTGTTTAATATGTGTAAAGATAAATCACACAAATACTTATAAGTATAACTTTTATTAAAGATAATGACAGATACAGATAAAGAAAATATGACAAGACTACTTAAAGCAGAGTTCCACCCATTTAAAAGTCAGTAGCTACAAAAAGTGTAGCTGTTGACTTTTAATAAATGGCTACTTACCTGATGTCCCAGGGTCCAGTGATGCAGCTGCCCGATGCATCACTCCTCTCCCCCTCCCCTCTGCAGTGCCCCGGCATAGCAAGTGTGGGCACCCGGCTCCGGGCAATCTTTTGGGACCTCTGACGTGTCCCAGAAGATTGCAGGGAGGGAAGGGGGAAAGGTGAACTTCCTTCAGGCACCTCTGCACCAGGAGAAGAAGTGGGAGTAAGGTACCTATGAAAACTAGGTACCCCCCCCAAAATAATGACATGCCAATTGTGGCATGTCAGGGGGTCACCAGCACTTAAAGCGGAAGTTTCACTTTTGGGTGGAGCTCCACTTTAACTAAATATGCTGTTTCGCCAGGAAGTCCCCCCATAAAGGCATGGCCAGGTAATCAGACCAGACACTTGCATGCTGTATGATGCAGCTCTGGAGATGAAACTAACCCTACAAGTTCTAGCTAGGGTATATATGTCTTGTTTGTAGGAAATGGTCAAGCCCACCCTCAGAGCAAAATTACCTTCTAAGGAAAATGGTAAATTCCTGAAGGAGAGGGGGCTGGCTTGTCCATATAGGCAGTTCACATTCTTATAAGATAAGTCATCCAAGGTAACCAGAATAACCAGCATATTAAAGGCTTTTTTAGATATTTGTGAGGCCAACCGTAATAAGGAATATAAAATATGCAATTTCCCTATCAAGTGGCATACACCTAATGTAAGTAAACTTTGTTTTACAAAGTAGATTTTGAGAAATTGCCTGGAGTTCTGTTCTACGTGAATGCACCAGCAACATCATTTTTTTTTTTTCTTTCCAGACCCTCCATGATTGACGATTAATAAAAGAGGTGAAGCTAACCTTTGAAAAGCAGACTGATGTTACTGAAGCCTTTGGGGCTTTCATGCTGCTTTTCTTCTACTTCAAATAATGTACTTAGATTTGGAAAAATGTCTCTAACTGTAGCCACTGGTGCCACTTTTACTTACCACAGAAGTACGATGACTAGGAATTAGTTGAGATTGGTAAGACTAAAAACTTTTAATTTGGTAATTAAGTGGTGGAGGGGGATTGAGTGGCATCCTGGCTCTGAATCAACGTGTCAGATTCATCATCCTCATGTCACTGCCAAGACAAACAAGTTATCTAGTCGACAGTGTCAGGCACTTGGCAGGAATGAACTGGCCTGCTGGTACTCTGCAACAAGTTTCAAAACAACATCATTTACTTGTCATTGCTACTAATTTCTTTGCTACTGTCATTGCTCTCTCTCTCTCTCTGACATATTATTAATGATAGAGGTGCCACTTCCCCTGCCACATTTTAACCTAAAAATTTTTTTACATCTTTTTTAAAGAGCCAACTGCTTCCCACTGTAATTTTTTTAAACAGATAATTTATTTCCTATCACACACAGCATACTTCAAAGGGATTTATTTGTTGCACAACACCCTCGTAGAATCTGAGGATGAGAGAATTGCCAGAGCTTTGTAAAATAATTTGATGAAAAGAAAAAGAATTTTAATTTGCCATAAAAGGAACACCAAATTAACAAAATAAACAAATTTCTATAAAATGAAGGCTGTCCAGCAAAAGAGATAGTTACAGAGCTTGGACAGACTATAGAACAATGCTATGGATGCTTACAATGGTCAGCTTTATTCATATGATTTAAAAGCTGGAGTGTCCATAATTTAAATTTGGCGTTGACACAGCTGAGCTGTTATTTCACCCTGGTGAAACACTAAGGGGAATATGCCAGTTATGTAGGCTGAGGAAGGAAATAAACATTTGGGGAGACCTTCTAAAAAAGCTTTTTGCCTGCTGCCTGAAGAAAGTATAGCTGTAGAGAGATCCAGTTCTTGCCTTTCAGGTTCCTAAAGCCAGTAGGAGGAAACTGAAGCTGAGCTCTGCTTAGTTAATTACCAGTCTTGGCTTAAAGGTCCACAACTGCAAGTTGCCAGTCTTGGCTTAAAGATCCACAACTAGCCTGTGTGAGGGGCTGAAGATACTTAAAAGTAGCTGTCCATATGGCCTACCAAATGTAGCGTTACCCCCCCAGGGGCTGCTGAATGTAGTGGTTAACCTGTCACCCTGCCCAACCCGACATTCACCTCTCAGAAACTCAGAAACATTGAACAGTCCATGAACTTTGTTTTTGTTTGTTTATTGAGGGGATTGAACTGGGATGGGGCAAAGGGAATATGGGATGCCCAGTAGAATTGGTAGAACTCGCTTGGGACAACTATATAAACTCCAGTATATACACTCCAGTCTTCACTCCAGCACAACTCTTGCTTCAGACTGTTTCTCTTCATCTCCTCCAGCACTACTCTTGCTGCAGACTATCACTCCTCTGCTCCTCCAGCACTACTCTTGCTTGAGTTTTCAGGATCAGCTAGCACCAAAATTGGTTAGGCCCGACACTAACTCAGCCAGGCCTCAGTGGATTGCCCTTTGCAGGCAGGGACCGTGGGCCCCTATAGTGTAGAGAATGTTATGATGCTAGCGGTCCCACATTCGGCTACTGATCCCAGTCAGCCCTCTTCAGGCCCTGCCAGCCCTCCTGGCTGCAGCTGCCTGACTCCACTGCCCACGACACCACAGTCCTCTCTCCTGGTTCTGCACCCATATCCAACTGCACTCTCCCAGTCCTCTCAGGCGTGCCTACCCTGCCCTCTCAACTGTGCCTTGCACTCACCAGCCCTCCTGGCTGCAACCGGTGCTTCCTCTCCCTGGAGACTTGTTCAGCAGTACTCTATCCAGCTGTCCTCCTCTGGACCAGAACCACTCCACATTTTATTGGAAGGCCCTATCCGCACCTGAGCCCAGGCCCAGTCACCCCCCCCCCTCAGACTGGGGGCTCCCTCCAAGGCTCCAACAGCCTCAGTATTCAATATCCATCTCTACCACCCAAAAACTCCTCCCCAGCTGACCTGACCCTAGATATTTAAGGAGGGTCGTGCTGTTTGGCTGCCATTGCATTGTTGCTGACTGAAAGATTTTACCCAAGCACTTTTTACTACATGGACATGTGAGTGTTCCTATTTTATTATAAATACCTTTTTTTTCACATGGATTTACACTATGGGGAGTTTCTTTATCTCTTTTTGAATATACTCATGCCCAAATGAGACACACAGATGCTTAAACCCTGGTCGTGTGTACAAGAGATGATTGCACTATTGATGTAGAGATTACTCCATATCGGTGTGAAATAGGAGAAATGTGGAGATTCCATTGTTGGTGTGTTACACCCACTGCCTGGTTGACCTAGTCAGCGTATGCCTTGCTAGGTCCACTTGTTCTGATAAGCTCCCATTTTGAATGGTGGTGGATCCTTTGTGCACGGGTGCTGTTAAATGGAAGTTGGGACTCCATTTTCTCAAATCTTCTTTCCTTTGGTTTGCACAAATGAACTTTTTCTCCTTTGGATTGCACATGTGAACTTCTCTATATTTGTATACCTCAGAACATCTTTATTAACTGGAGGATCTTCTATTAATTAATACTATGGACACATTTATATACTGAAACAGTTTCACTTTATAGTTTTCACTTTATTGTAGATTTGTCTACCTCATCAATTCATTAAGTGGTATTGATTCTTTTTTTGCACATTAGTAATATGATTTTATTGTCATTTTGCACATAGATGATGAGTACCTGACCTTACACATAAGGTCTTTTTACCAAAAAAGATTTAGCGCTGCACTTTTTGTTACAGTTTTGGCTTACAATATTGTCTGTTGTTGTGCTGGCTGCTCGGTTATATATCAAGATTAGTGCGGTATTTTGCCTTACAAATTTTGATCGGTATTTAAGGAGGCCTGCCCCCTGCCAATGCAGGTTGGGGATTGGTCAGGGCTCCCCAGAGAGCTCCACCTCTCCTCTCCTCCTCACCAGTTCTACACGGAGCCACTCCCAGCCCAGAATAAAAACAAACAGGCCTAGCCACCAGCTAGGCTTGCCTAAATTTTCCTACTCTCACAGAAAAATCTAACCTCTAGCACCTACCTACCTATAGGGTGCTACACAAATATGCATTAGTCTGAGGGCAAAGATACTACCAGATACTACTGAGCAGAGTGATTTTTTTTTTTGGTTGCTGTTTTCAGGTATCCTCTACCCCCAACCCTCTTTCCCTTGGACAACAAAGCCAATAAAATAGTGTAGCACCCCCTGGTAAGTGAGAGCTAGTGTGGATAGATTTTTGGTAGGTGAGGAAAATGTAATCACGCCTGATTGGTGTGCAGACCTGATTGTTTTTGTTTCTGAGCTGGGAGTGGCTCAGGTAGGATTGAGTGATTCACAGATGAGGTCACCAGAAACTCCCATTTCTTTCCAGAAACTGGTGGAAAGTTTCTGGGCAGAGAGCTGGGAGGGAAGTGTAGCCATCTGGATGGTTTTAAGGAGCCCTGACCAAACCCCAATCTGGCAGGGGGCAGGCCTCCTTAAATACTCAGAGTCAGCCCAATCTGGGAGGAGTTCAGGTGGAAGAGCTGGAATGTAGCTGAGGTTGCAGAGACCTCACCCGGGAGAAGCTCAGCAAGGAGTCCACCGGGTGGTCGATGAGTGGCATTCACCCTGGGAAGCTGTAGAGGCATGCCTGAGCAGATTGGGGTGAGAGACAATCTGGGAAGGATGCAGAAGTCAGTAAGGGACTGTGGTGTCATGGAGGTAGTGAAGAAGGCCAACGCAGCTGGAGTGGCTGACAGGGCCTGGAGCAAGAGGATGGGCAGCAGCGTACCTACACACATGGGGACCAAATGTCCCTACCTGTAATGGATGGTTCTGAGGCCCTGCACACAGCATGACAGGCCTCACCATGTGCTTGTCAGGCTGGAGGAACAGAGAAGGCCTAGTATATTTCCTTCTGGGCCTGGAATAAGTAATGTGCAGGAGAGAGGAACTGGAGCTTAGAGAAGCAAGCAAAGTGTCTGAGGAAGAAGTGTAACCGGAGCAAGTGAAGTGCCGGAGGACACAAAGTGGTCTATATACTGAGCTGTACATAGTGGTCCAGTGTAAATGATCAACTAAATTTCTGGGCATCCCCTAACATCCCCAATCCCCATCCAAGTTTAATCCCCTAATAAAACAAAACAAAGTACCAGCCTGTTCTGTGACTGCAGATGACTCCAGGTGACTCAGCCACCCCTAAGGAGGCCATTGGCTACAATAGCAAAGAGAAGATTGACGGAGTGAAAGTCTGTCTGCTTTTGTTGGTGGATCTATGACTGTCTGGGAGCAGCTACAGACCAAATTACCAATAAAAACACTAGGGGGGCCTGTGAAATCCAGCAACTCCTTTGGTGTAATTGCTACACTGTAAAACCAGCCATACATGAATGGAAATTCTGCCGGGACTGGCCAAATTTCGATCCATGTATGGGCACCATGGTTATACACAAGTCGATCCATCAATTTACTTGTGTACAGTACAACCATCCTGATGGGTTTTTCCCAAATGATTAGTGCCACAGGCTAAAAGCCAGCAACACTAATCATTGTTCTCTGCTGGCAGGGAAGGCTGCCTGCATTCCCCACTAGCAGAGCACAATATTGCTGCAGGAGGGATTCCGCCATCAACACTGACTGTGTTGATTGGGAAATCTAGCAATTTTCTTGCATAATGTATGGTCTGAATAACTGTTTAAAAATATTATTTTATCAATCAGCTTGGGGGATGAGAGAGTATATTGCTGCCCTGTCATTGTGCCTTACAGAAATCCTATGAAAACTTTACTAAGCAGGATAGTTCCAAGGTGGGAGAAAATTAACATTTACCTTATCCTTTGGTATACCAAACTTTGGTGTCCTGTGCAGATGGGTGCTAATGCTTGGTAATGGCAGCATTGGTCAGTATATTTGTTAACCATCTCTAAAAGCAAATCTCTAAGGAGGCAGAGTAAGATATTGTCAGGAAAAGAAGAATCAAGAAATTTGCCAGCCCTTTAACTATACAGTGGGATAGCCAGCAGTTAAATTATCAGCCACATTTTGCAGACCCTCAGGGTTTGGAGAGACAGCAACTGTAATTCCAAAACACAAGCACAAAAGAGTGTAGTAAACCAATTATCATAGCACAATGGAGTATATCATATTATATTGAGGTCACACTAGTGACCTGTCAAAGTTGCAACAGTAAATAATTAGGTAAATCCAAATATATTGCATCATATATTGCATCCAAATATATTGCATCACAAAAACGCATTGTACTCCTAGTCAGTCTGAAAAAGCTGTGGCAGCCCAACTGGTAAACTGGTCTAGTTGACTGATACACTGAAAATCACTACATAATGAACAATGCAGGACATGCTTATTCTGCATTTGTCAGCTGGTAACAGTAGGATAAGAGTCCTTATAAATATATACAGTATTTATAATTTATCAGCATCTGAGGCAGACATAGTAATGAGCCAATAATGTTTTTGCTACACCATACCTCCCAACTTCAGAGAATAAAGCCTTGTACACACGATGCAAATTTCGGACAACACAACGTACGTTTTTTTTGTTGGATGCTTGTCTCATGTTGAAAGTGAAGAGCGTACTAACGATATAAAACATTTTCATACGACCGAAATCAACGTCAGAAGTGACATAATGTATTGAATAGTTTTGTATGCATTTTTTCGTTTCTGAGCATGCATAGTCGTGATTGTAGGATTTTTTCCCTATGAAAACCGTACTAATGATACGAAAATTGGATGTTGCGCTGCTGTATGAAAAAAAAATTCCAGTCTGCACAACAAGCTTTTGTCTTACAAAAAAATCGAAATTGGCTGTCAAAGGAGCATACTAACACAGTAAGAATTTTGGAAAATTCCCATCCGTAATTCGCATTGTGTGTACAGGGCTTAAGAAAGGGCGCACCTTAGGAAGAAAAACACATGTGGTGCATGTCTAATGTATGACTACTTGCTGTATACACCACACATACAGTATATGCTGCAATCTTTGTACCCAAAAATATTCTCCTTAACTGCTGCAATCATTTTAACAAACATTAAGCAGGATATAGACAATGAGCTAACACTTTGTCTGAACTTACCATAAAGAAGAACATCATTAAAGTAATTAGGTATTTCTAAGTAACCAGTATTTGTTGAGACAATAAATACCTTGGCCAGGAGTATGTAATGTGCAGCACAGCTTACAGTGTTCAGCAGTTAGCAATGTACATTGCTACAGAGTGCAGTTACTAGGAGTTTGTGTTATAGTGTCCCTAACATTTTTGGTTAAAACTGAGCAATCAAACATAGCAGATTGCTCAGTTCTCAGTGCAGAGGTGACGGGATAGATGCAGCATTGGATCAAAGCTACATCCACCTTGATGAGTATAAGGGTTTTCTTTTAATTACCCCATACTTCTCTTTTAAACTATGTATAAAAATATACTATGCTTACTGTATGTATTGCACACTGCACTCATATTCTGCACACAGCATGAATAATGTTTTGATTATGTATTCACGTTCTTTAGATTGATAAGAAACTTGCCCGCCTGTGCACTGTCTACAATTGAAATATTAATGTGTTACTTTTGTAAGCATTGTTAAAAAAACATCATATGTGCCAAATAAACAGTTTTTGGAAAGAAGTTCAGTGTATCTTTTTGTTCCTGTTCACTACTGCATTAGTTATTATAACTTTGGAACCACTGATCAATATGAGGCTAGAGTTGCCTGTCTACAAAATTTCCAAGAGAGTAGTCAAAAGGAGAAAGAAAAAGTCTTGATATTGGTGGCCAATTGGGCAAAATGCCTAGGGTCAGAGGTCAATAGGGAAAAAGTAGCTGTGGGAAAAAAGGCATTGGTTTTCAGTGTGTAGGGGGGACAAAAGTGTTCAATGGGAGGAAGGTGTAAGCATATATTTTATACCTATTACCTAGTCCTGACTATCACCTTATTATCTTCTAATTACATACCTTACTGCAGCACCATTCCATTGGCCACACCTGGATCATCTGCATGCAGGAGACATGGTATACAAAATGATACAACGCAAATATATTGCACACACTGTCTGTTTATTCTTCCTTGTACAGGCTCTTTTATACACAGGATAAGGTGGGTGTCAGTAATTATCTTCAACCAATAAGGGGTATAAATTACATGTTTCCTTTACTTATTCAATTAGCCAATTATGATTGTACACATTTATATAATCATTACATCTTTATCTCTGAGCAGAACCATTATGGCACTTAGAATATTGAAAATACTCCTCATCTGCCCAGACAGCTAGTGCCTGGAACATTTTGCAAGTTCCTCTTTTTTTTAGTTTCAATCATAAGCCCACTTGTTATGCAATAATCCTTCAAAACTTACATCTTAAGCAAAACAATACACTTAAAGGAGCAATCCAGCCCTAAAGCAATGTAGACATTAGGGGGGCTTTTTACAAGACCCTTTCAACCACCTCTTTCGTCAAAGGGAAGAGGCGTGACAGCCCATAAAAGCAAGGGGGGGGGGGGGTACATGACAGTCTGTAGGCTGATGCAAAAGAGTCCTCAGAAAATACAATTCAGGAAAACAAAAAAACTCTTCTGTTTGGCCTATGAATGTCCGTAAAATTTAAAAAGACTGTCTACATTATAATTTCATTTTCCCAAACTTTTTAGTTTAATTAGTTTTTATTGAAACAGTTTGATTAAACAGTAGTTTTACAGTAATCTTACAATCATACATAGAGATGTGTGTGATTATACATCCGATTACTTGAAAGCCATTTTACCATTACAGTATATTTAGACAATTCCATTGGTAGTTAAGAAACATTGCATACTAACTTCTCCTGTGCGACATCTGGCCTCCCCAGGATTGATTCCTGAGTTTAGTAGGTGCTATCTAGTTCCTTTAGCTACTCCCCCCCCAGACACCCCTATTGGGAGCATACTGAGGGGTGGTAGGTCGAGCTGTTCTTTCCCAAAACACATCATGCTACAAGTTATAGGAACTCTGGGGTGGCAGTGTCGCATCCGGGAACCATGAGAACTTTTGTTTTCAACAGTGAACATATATAAGGCTTCCGTGATGGAGTAAACCTTAAAATTTAACGCACGGATAGAGGGTGTGGTGTTGTGTGAGAGAGGGGTACAGAAGGAAGGAAGGGAAAGAGAAGAGGAAGAGATGAGAGCAGAGGGGGGAAGATAGAGGAAAGGTAGAGAGGTATGTGGGTGTATAGTGGTTGTGGGCATCAATGGTTAGAATCCTAAGGGAGGAGTTGCTTTTTACCTTTGTACCATTGTACCCATGGCATCCATAGTCGGTTCAGCTTATTGTAGTTGTTGAGGTCTTTTGAGAGTATTAGTTCACATGTGTGGTGTTCATTTACTTGTGCCAGTATCTGCATTATTTGTGGTTCTGATTAGAGTTGAGCGAACACCTGGACGTTCGGGTTCTGCTGGTCCGTCCGAACTTCGGGACAAAGTCCGGGTCCGGACGGAACCCGAACGATCGCACGGACAACGAACCCCATTGAAATCAATGGGGACCCGAACTTTTAGGCACAAAAATGGCTGTAGCAAAGTCCTGGAAAGCCCCAGAGGGCTGCAAAAGGAAGTAAAATGGGGGTAAGGGTAGGGCAAGTGCCCTACAAAAAAAATGGGGACAGGGAAATAACTTTAAATATTTTTAAAATAATAAAAACAAAAAAAAGCAAAAATGGAGGTGAATGTGGATCATCTTCAAACTGTGTCTGAAAAGTATTAATTAACGGTAGAAACCATATAACTGTTCCAAAATCATCTTCAAACTAGGGCAAGTGCCCTACAAATAAATGGGGATAGGGAAAATAAATTAAAATCAAGTAAAAAAATGGGAAGGGGGGTGGATGTGGAGTAGGAGCCTAGAGGTTGACTAGGCCGTGACCGTGGTAGTGTAGGTGGAAGTGGCGGTGGGAGAGGAGTAGGAGGAGGTAGCCAACATGGTATTTTTTTTTTGTATTGAGGC
>BLSH010516131.1:269177-285864 GCA_018402905.1 Glandirana rugosa | reverse complement strand
TTAGATTGAGTTGTATCCATGGAGTGTGGAGTCTTTTACCGAAGTAAACTGTTTAGGTGTAGGGGTTGAACAACCTCTGAAACACCTCCTTGACCGTGTGATAAGGTGTATTACACCCTTACGGGATTTAATAGGTACTATACCTCTTTATATAAGTTTTAGGAGAGACTCTAATATCCTAGGGGGTAACTAGGTAGAGGTAGTGAACCGAATAAGTTGGAGTTGTATCTTTTGTAGGGGGTGCTCGATGTGTTTTGTTGATGTGTGTAAGAGGAGCGTTGGTCTGTGAGGTAATGTTTTTCGACCTTTCGGTGTAGTCTTGATCACAACTCGCTTGGGCCTGACATTGCAAGCCCAGGCATGGCTTGAAAGCCCACAGGCACCGTGCCTGGGCCTGTAAAGTTTTTAGCAAGCCCAAGCCAGGCCCCAAGACGATAACGGACCGAACCCGAACGATTTTTGAAATGTCCGGGTCCGTGCCACGGACACCCGAAAGTTCGGTACGGACCCGAACGTTACAGTCCGGGTTCGCTCAACACTAGTTCTGATGTGGCTTTCCAGCTTTTTGTAATGGAGTGTCTGGTTGCGAGGAGAATGTGTGTAGTTGTTTTGTGTAGCTCGTGGGGGATGTTTTCTATGTTGAGGTTGAATAAGCCAAGTGATGGAGATGGATCAATGGGGGATCCTATAATCTCAGAGAGGATTTTGAATATATTTCTCCATATCATGGATAATTTAGGGCATTCCCACATTATGTGGAATAGTGTGCCAGTTCCTCCACAAAGTCTCCAACAAGTTGGGGATGTGGATTTGTCAAATGAAGCCATTTTCTGAGGTGTGAGGTACCTATGTTGAGTTAGATTTTGAGTTAGTTCTCGTAAAGCTGTACATGTTTGGCTTTGTATATAGAGCGGATGGCGTATTCCCATTGGTCTGTTGTGAAGTGTTGTTATAAGTCTGTTTCCTATTGGACGACCGTTTTGTTGTGAGTAAAGTGTAATTTTTCTTGTAGGAGTTTGTAGAATAGGGAGATCCCTTTCGTTGCTTTATTCTGGGGGGAGTAGTATTGTGTTGCCTGGGTTGGGAGGGGTTTCAGTAAATGGGGGTTTTTGGAAATGCAATGTTGTAGTTTAAGGTATTGAAATGTATTCGCCTCCGTGAGATGGAGCACTTCTTGTATTTGCAGGTATGGTTTTAGCTTATCATTTACAAGTAATTGATTGAGTGTAGTTATAGTGCTAGATGTCCAAGGAGATGAGGGGAAGTTTGAGATTAGGTCGTGTATAATGGTAATTGGGAGCATTTTCCCATACTTTTTAAACACCTCAAAAGGGTTTGGTTCTGCAGTTACCCACATAATCAAGAGATCCTCCACGCCATAAGACTTGTGTCTTTGCAAGGACAGAACTTGACATTCACAGACAGACTGGAACTGATGCACTTCAGCTAGGCTTGGGTCTTTGGGCTGGCACCTCAGATCTCCTTCTCGCGATGTTCCCTGGAATTCTCATGGCCTTGGGTTTGCGTCATAGCCTCCTCTCTCAATATGCCAGGAACTTTTATAGGAGTAACCTTCAACCTCCAGCTCGGTTCAGCACCAACAATGGAGAGTAGCCATGCGTCTTACCCATGATATCTGTGGATCTCTCCTGTGGCTAGAATACCCAAGATGAACAACAAAGATTTCCTTTTAACTGATGTAGTCATTTCTTCAAGTAGTAGCATCCGGATAGTGGGGGGGTCATTGAATGAGACTGGGGGAATGGGGCTTCACGTGAATGGGCTAGGGGTGGATACTGACTGGGGTGGATATTCTCCATCCAACAAGGACAACCACAGAACCACCTTAACTTAAAACCTTTAACCCATCGGAGGTGCCAAAAATATTATTCCTCATTAATTCAAACATAAGTCCATTAAGCATGCAGAAATATTTGCTAGCAATGGTTTCCATCATATAGATTCAATATATTTAACTGAACATTTTCCAAACCCCAATATCCCAGCAAGATTCAATAAAACATAAACACCTTTAGTTCCTTATTCTTCCTGGACCCAAGTGAAGACCGGGGGTCTCAGGAACAAAACATTTTACTCAAGAACATATTCCGACTCAGAACTTGATTTCCTAACTTTGTAATATATATGACTATGAAAAGCAACATTTCATCATGAACACTCTACAGCTGAAATTTTGAAAATTCCAAAAAGTAATATATCCAAAAAACAGTCCCCTTAAAAATACATTCCAAAACTTCCCACCGAACTTTAACATTTCATGGATTCAATACTTTATTTTGATCCTAATTGCCTAATTTCAGTAACTCTTAACAGCTTCCCGACCGCGCGCCGTCTTTTCATGGCGGCAGTCGGGGAGCACTGCGCGAATCGCCGTAAATAAGTGGCGATTCACATTTGGCCACCAGGGGGAGTGTGCCCGCGGCTCGGGCGGACCCGATGTCCACCGGCGAGCCGCGATGAGCGGCTACAGGGAAAAGAACGGGTAACCGCTGATGTAAACACCGGGGTTACCCGCCCTGTCAGTGGGGCATGAGAGATCTACTGATCCCTGTCACTGGGATCAGTTAGATCTCTCATGCCCATGTTAGCCCAACCCCCCCACAGTAAGAACACACCCAGGGAACACTATTAACTCCTAGCTCTCCCCCTGCAGGTTAACCCCTTCACTGCCAATGACATTTATACAGTAATCAGTGGACATTTAAATTTCTGATCGCTGAATAAATGTCATTGGTCCCAAAAAAGTGTCAAAATGGTCCGACATGTCCCCCCCAATATCGCATTACCGCTAAAAATCGCAGATCGCCGCCATTACTAGTAAAAAATAAAAAAAATAAAAACCCCAGAAATTAATTCTCACCATCCGTAAACGCAGCCACTTTTGCGCAAACCAATCAATAAACGCCAATTGCAATTTTTTTTATCGCAAATATGAGGAATTATATAATTCGGCCAAAAACGGTGAAAAAAAATGTTTTTTTATATTTTTTTTTTTTGGATTTGAATTTTAGCAAAAAGTAAGAAATTTGGGTTTTTTTGCAAAATGGTCGCTCTTCTTTTGTTTATAGCGGCGATAAGAAATGACGCAGAGGCGATCAAATACCACCAAAAGAAAGCTCTATTTGTGGGAAAAAAAGGACGCACATTTTGTTTGGGTACAACATTGCACGACCGCGCAATTGTCAGTCAAATCGACGCATCGCCGAATCGCAAAAAGTGCTCTGGTCCTAAAGCTGCAAAACCTTCCGGTTGGTAAGTGGTTAAAGTATTTATAATTTCAACCTTTCCCTTTTTACCAAAACCCATTATCAAACTTTATTATTATTATCATTATTCTTTAACCCTTAGGGAAAACTTTTGTAAATACATATATAGGTATTAGACCTAATGTTAAACATTTCTCCTATAAGAAACAGGGGCTTAGCAACTTTTACTCCCAAAGCAAGGGAACACGATATTTCATAGGATAAACATTTTGTTTGTGTTCATCTTAAGGCTTGAAACCCTTGCCTTAGATATTTTAACTAATAAACCTTGTGTAACCCAAATTTCCCCTGACATAATAAACACATTTTAATTCATTGGCCATCCACTCACTTCATCCATACACTTCATATATCCGCCTTAAACACCTATTTTCCCATATACATACAGTCGCTAGAAAAAGTATGTGAACCCTTTGGAATGATATGGATTTCTGCACAAATTGGTCATAAAATGTGATCTGATCTTCATCTAAGTCACAACAATAGACAATCACAGTCTGCTTAAACTAATAACACACAAAGAATTAAATGTTACCATGTTTTTATTGAACACTCCATGTAAACATTCACAGTGCAGGTGGAAAAACTATGTGAACCCTTGGATTTAATAACTGGTTGAGCCTCCTTTGGCAGCAATAACTTCAACCAAACGTTTCCTGTAGTTTCAGATCAGACGTGCACAACGGTCAGGAGTAATTCTTGACCATTCCTCTTTACAGAACTGTTTCAGTTCAGCAATATTCTTGGGATGTCTGGTGTGAATCGCTTTCTTGAGGTCATGCTACAGCATCTCAATAGGGTTGAGATCAGGACTCTGACTGGGCCACTCCAGAAGGCGTATTTTCTTCTGTTTAAGCCATTCTGTTCTTGATTTACTTCTATGCTTTGGGTCGTTGTTCTGTTGCAACACCCATCTTCTGTTGAGCTTCAGCTACTGGAAAGATGGACAGATGGCCTTAAGTTCTCCTGCAAAATGTCTTCAGAAACTTGGGAATTAATTTTTCCTTCGATGATAGCAATCCGTCCAGGCCCTGACGCAGCAAAGCAGCCCCAAACCATCATGACCCCACCACCATACTTCACAGTTGGGATGAGGTTTTGATGTTGGCGTGCTGTGCCTCTTTTTCTCCACACATAGTGTTGTGTGTTTCTTCCAAACAACTCAACTTTGGTTTCATCTGTCCACAGAATATTTTGCCAGTACTGCTGTGGAACATTCAGGTGCTATTGTGAAAACTGTAAATGTGCAGCAATTTTTTTTTTTTGGACACCAGTGGCTTCCTCTGTGGTATCCTCCCATGAAATCCATTCTTGTTTAGTGTTTTACGTATTGTAGATTCGCTAACAGGGATGTTAGCATATGTCAGAGACTTTTGTAAGTCTTTAGCTGACGTTCTAGGATTTTTATTCACCTCACTGAGCAGTCTGCACTCTGCTCTTGCAGTCATCTTTACAGGACGGCCACTCCAAGGGAGAGTAGCAGCAGTGATGAACTTTCTCCATTTATAGACAATTTGTCTTACCATGGACTGATGAACAGCAAGGCTTTTGGAGATACTTTTATAACCCTTTCCAGCTTTATGCAAGTCAACAATTCTTAATCGTAGGTCTTCTGAGAGCTCTTTTGTGTGAGGCATCATTCACATCAGGCAATGCTTCTTGTGAAAAGCAAACCCAGAACTGGTGTGTGTTTTTTATAGGACAGCGCAGCTGTAACCAACACCTCCAATCTCATCTCATTGATTGGACTCCAGTTGGCTGACACCTCACTCCAATTAGCTCTTGGAGATGTCATTAGTCTAGAGGTTCACATACTTTTTCCACCTGCACTGTGAATGTTTACATGGTGTGTTCAATAAAAACATGGTAACATTTAATTGTGTGTGTTATTAGTTTAAGCAGACTGTGATTATCTATTGTTGCGACTTAGCTGAAGATCAGATCACATTTTATGACCAATTTGTGCAGAAATCCATATCATTCCAAAGGGCTCGCATACTTTTTCTAGCAAGTGTATATTAAATCCCTATTATTAAAATATATTATGTTAATGCATGGCTTACACAATGTACTGTTACTTCCCCTTTTCCTCAGCCACCTCTTTGATGGCTTTCTTGAGTAACCTCTTTTGGCAAATCGCCTGGAATATCCACTCCCTCCTTTTTTTTTTTTTTAGCAAGACTTAATATTTTAATGATGGTACAAACTTTACCCATTTTATGATCATAATATTTCTAAACTGGTATATGTAAAATGCTAACCCAAGCTTCTAAACCAAAATAAAAATTAAACATTGTAAAATCCCAAAGCATTATTATAATTATTCCAAACAAATCATTTCTCTTAATTAAACATTTACTCTCCCGCTCCAGCAAATCTAGAATGCTGAATATAGAGTGTAAATATACTGATATGTATTCCAGATTGATACATATGACAATGAAAGGCACTTTTAGGCAAAGAATATATATTTAAAACAATTACCCTTATATGATTAGACAAACTGCAAAATTGCATGAAAAAATGCACACATAAAGTAATTCATAAGAATCTACCTAACGCTATCAACTATTTTCAATTATTCAATCTCTAATATTGAATATACAATACAAAGATGGTAATATGTATGTGTCCAAATTAAGTGCTATTCACTTAAATAAAACATTTCAGTAAGATATTATTCAAATATTCAAAGCTGCTTTTGAAATCCTGTGAATTCAAAATAGCTTAACCACCAACTTCCGCAATTACAGTAATCAGCCTGAAAGAACAAAACATGTTATCTTAAGGTATTTATATTTAGAAATTAACTTTTAATACTGTAATTGCAATATTTCTCCCAAACATTACATTTACCCGACTAATCTTAGTACCATACTTTGTAAAAAAAAATAATAGAGCTTATGTTTACAACAATTTTTATTGGAAGATCATGAATCAATACAGATTATATTAACAGACATAGATTATTTAGACAAAATTATGAAGGTTGCAAAGAGTGATGTATAAATTCAATACATAGACCAAAGAACAGTCAGAAATTGTAAAAGGGTTACAATGACAGTTCCATCTTGAGATTACAATCTGGAGAGAAATCGTTATTGAAAACAATTTATATATGATGAGGAGAATGCCATAGCTTTCATTTGTTGTGAAATAGATGAATGGTGTCATGAATTGTGTGGTAGATATATTCTGTTATTTTGATCAACTCCATACGTGAGATAACCTGAGGCCAAGGAAGGTTTGGCGAAAGCCACTTGCAAGCTATTGTTCATTGAATCGAGCTAAATAGAGAGTGAATCAGTCTCAATGCAGGGTGAGGTATGTCGGGTATGGTTAAGTATAGTAGGCATAATTGGGGTGATAAGGTTACTATTTTATCTGTAATTTTGAAAATTATTTAAGAAGTTTTATGCCAGGTTTTAAAAGTGGGCAGTCCCAGAAGATGTGTAGAAAAGAACCCAAGGAGTCACATCCTCTAAAACATTTAGGTGAAATTGATGGATAAAAAGAGTTAATTCTTACTGGTGTCATGGACCATCTGGTGAGGATTTTGATGGGGGGTTTCTTTGAAGGCAGGTGTTCTATTGCTCCACCGCATATTTATTATCATTTTATGCCAATCTTTGAAGGAAAATGTTTGTCCTATATCCACTTCCCATTTTAACATGGGGTTGGTTTTTTTCAGGCGAGAGCGTAACTTGGAAATCAGACCTTTGTCTCTAGGGTGGTTTATACAAATTTGTTCGAAAAGTGTATAAGGTGGGTTCAATCCTGCGGGGAATTGGGAGGAAAAAAATTATTTAATAGAGGAGTGATTGGCCATTTGAGATTGAGGGAGATTGAATTTTCGTTGAAGTTGTTCAAAGGGGATGTATAGATTATTGTCGGTGAGAGAGAGGAAGCTGGTTAAGTTACTAATGATCCAGATCGTGAAATCAGATTTATTCTTGAAGGCTGGGATGAATTTAGGATCTCCTATGAAAGAGGCTAACGGGGGGTGGGGGATATTAATTTGTAAGTCAATTTATATTGGGACCACAGTTTAAGTAATTGGGATACAATATGATTACGGGATTGGATGGGTCTATACAAATTATGATTAGACCATAGGATACCCTGAAGGTAGTACGGGTAGATTGAGGAGGCTTCGAAGTGTAACCAGGGAATATTTTTATCTCTTGAAAACCATTGTGTAATATGGGATAGTCTGGAAGCTGTATAATATAGCCATATATTGGGAAGACCCAGGTCGCCCGTTGTTTGGGATCTGTAAAGGAGGTCTTTGCTACATCTAGACTTCCTGCCCGACCATATGAATTTATTAATTTCCTTTTGTAATAAATCTATCTTATATTTAGGGACATTAATATGGAGTGCGCAAAATAAGAACAGGAGCTTGGGTAAAATGTTCATTTTAAGGGCACATAACCTACCCAGAAAGGAGATACGATATGTTGACCATATTTTTGATCTGGGTAAATAGACTAGGGTAATTATTGTGAAATAAAGCGTTAAATTGTGCTGAGATATGGACTCCACACTTATCTTAAGGGGCCCGTGGTCCAAGAAAATGAGAAATTAGATTTGATAGAGGAGGCCAGATCAGGTGGAATGTTTATGGAGAGAATGGAGCATTTGGATTGATTAATTCCCAATCCCGATAGGTTTTTAAAACTGTTTAGTTCTGCTAGGAGATTACAGATAGATGTGAGTGGGTTTGAAAGGAAAACAATGGCGTTGTCAGCTTACAAACTAAATTTATATTCGGTGGAACCTTTAGAGTAACCTGTGATATTTGAGTTGTTTCTGATCGCGCAGGCAAGGGGTTCAAGGGAGAGGGCAAATAAGAGAGGTGAAAGGGGGCATCCTTGTCTAGTTCCTCTGTTAAGGGGGAAGAATTCAGAATTACTACCCGGGATTCTGATCCTAGTTTGGGGAAGATGATACAAAGCTTTAAATCCGTGGATACATTTTTCAGAAAATCCAAATTTATTGAGAATGAGGTCTAGGTATGACCAGCTAACACTGTCAAATGCTTTGTTAATGTCTAAACAAAGCAAGCAAATTTGGCAAGATGACAAATTGGTGTCTTGAATGATATTATTAACCAACCTAATGTTATCTGTGATTTGTCTGTTGCTGATAAACCCTGATTGATCGACATGAACCAGTGATGTGATTATGGATGCCATTCTATCAGCCAAGTGGTTACCTTGTAGTATATAGTTAAAAAGTTTAGTTAGGTATGGGGTAAGTAGATGAGCAAATTTTTTGTAATAGATGGGAGAAAATCCATCTGGACCGGGGCAGTGGGTGACTTGAGAGGTTGGATTATTTTTAGGATTTCGGAGTCTGTGCAGGGTTTGTTGAGAGAGTAAATTTGTTGGGATGTGAGAGAGGGTTGGGAGATATTATCTAGCCAGCATAAAGAGGATGAAGAGGGGGCTGGGTGAGGATTGGAGAGGAGATCTTTATAAAACTTATATATACAGTAGTTTGAACTTCCTCAGAGTGGGAGGTTATATTACCTTTGTTGTCCCTAAGTTTGTAAATATGAGGGGGTTTGACTGTTTGATTTAGTTTCCTGGCGAACACTGTAGATGAGTTATTGCCGTAGATGAGAAATTTAGCTTTGGAAAATCTTAAGCTTTTTTCAGTGTCCTTTGATAGTAACGTGTCAAGGGCTTACCATTTGAGGTTTATTTGTTGTGTAAGTTAGGGGGTAGGAGAGGAGTTAATCCTATTATATAAAGTATGGAGATCAGTGGTTAAAGATTTAATGTTGGTCAACCTGGCTTTGTTTTTGTTTGAAGCGATTTCAATGAACCTACCCCTCAGGACTGCCTTATGAGCCGTCCATAGGGTGGTGGGGGAGATTTGTGTCAGTAGTTTGGAAATACTCATCTATATGCTTAGCTATTTGTTGTAGGGAGTTTGGATCAGAAAGTAGTCGTTCAGTCTATAATTAAAAGGGGAGGGGGGTAAGCCTATGTAAGTCGTTTCAAGAAACCATGTGATGATCGGACCAGGGACATAGTATTATATTTGCTTTTCTTGAATTGGCAAGTATTATAGGGGTGGTAAAGATGTAGTCTAGGCATGCAAAACTGTTGTGTGGATGCGAGTAATGTGTATAGGCTTTTATCCCTATGTTATGCGTTCTCCACCTATCTATCAGTTGAAATGAGCTGAGTGATTTAATGATTAATTTGGTGAAAGCTCTGGAGGATTGGGAGGGGGTACTCCTATCCAGAGATGGGTGTGCCACTAAATTGAAATCACCCCTTTCTATAAGATGTGGTGAGGTGTATTTGTCAAGGGTGTTGAAAAATGAACTGAAAAAGGTGGAGTGAGCCTCATTTGGCGCATAGACAGAGGCAATAGTTAAACCTTGTCCATTTGCTTTGCCCTGTAAAATGATGAAGCGGCTATCTGGATCTTTATAAACATGTTGAACCTCTATAATTAATGAATTACTAATAAATATGGCCACTCCTCTGGATTTATTTTGATATGTGGTGTAATAGAATTGTTGATATTTCTTATCAAAGTATTTAGGATGGTTGTTGGCGGAGAAATGAGTCTCCTGAAGGAGGATAATATCTGCCCCCAATCTCTTGTAATGCCTAAACGCCTTTTTGCATTTGTTAGGTGTGTTAAAGTCTTGCACAGTGTGCAAAATTATTTCAACATCCATGGTTTATAAAAAGGGCAAGAGCAATAGAAAGGATGGTATATAGAGCGGAGGTATGATAAGGAAAGAAATCCATCATTTGTGAAAATTGATTGTGTAGATATGGGTAGCCTACATTGTTTAGCATTGTATGATGTGTGGTCCATGACTATCATTGAAATAGGGTTAAACTTCCAGGTGATTAGCGATCTTCCAATATTTTTATATAAACAGAACATGAAAAAATGCAAAACCTGTGATGTCTTGTATGGGGTGTCAGGAGACTCATCGTCAGCTGACAAACAAACTTTCTTAGAGAAGGGACTAAATCGCCCCGGTCTTGTCAGCGAGGACCGCAGCAGGCATTGTTCTATCCCCTGGGAAACTCCAGATAGAAAAAGCCATTTGTAGGGGCCAGATAAGTTTGCGGGATCCGGTGGCAAGAGTGGGGTCAATCAAGCATGACGGGCAAACCAGAAGGCTTAGTAAACATATTCAACACTAATGCTGTTTAGGGAATAAATAAATCCAAGCATAACATCTATTTACGAATACTGCCAAAGCATATCAGAATAGAGAAAAAACACTAGAAACAAGGATTAACCAGCATTGATAACGACATGTGCAAACCCAAATAAGAGAACCAAAGTTTTGTGATTATTCAGCAAGATCTACTGAGGGTCTTAATCTGGTTCGAATAACCAGATAATTGGTATACCTAGTTTGAGGACCAGGATGTAATGATTACGATTGAACCCTTATGTGTTGGTTATAGGTATTGTACATCCCGTCTGGGTGAGATGTTACCAGGAAGTCACTTTATAGGGTTCTAAAGAGGTATATTGCTTTGTGAAAATACCCGCAGTATTATATAAGTAAAAAAAAAAAGGTGAGCAAGGTAAGGAGTCCACTGTGAATCTCCAGCTGAAATCATGAAAAGCTCCAGACTCAGGTTCATGGGATCTGAGAAAGTGAATTTACAAGCTGGTAAGATCCATGCGAATCTTTATATAATGGATAGATAGTTAGGGTTGAATTGTAACTGAATGGAAACTTTGTGACTTCGTTGGTGGGGTTAAGATGTGCTCCAAGAATAACTGGGAACATACTGGTTTACATGTGATTAGGGATAAGTATCAGTAATCCACTGAATGTATATATCTTTAGTTGAGTATCTCCGTCAGTACAGAGGAACGCACTCTTTGTGGAACAACCATTAATAGGAATGGTAGTGAGACATGTGTAATGATTCAAGTAGTCCACATGGTGGTGTGCTATTACCAAGTCATTAAAGGAGGATGATGAAAATTTGTGTAAGGAAAATCACTGCATACTATCCAAATGGGTCTGTAGTGAGTAATACCAAAACAGGGAAAATTTGGTGTTTCTGGAGACTCTGAGGATCTCCTCCTTAATTAGAAAATCCTTAAAACACATTACTATGTCTCGTGGGGGTTTGTCTGCTGGAGGTTTGGGGCATAGAGCCCTGTGGATTCTATCACATAAGAAGGCTAAATCCGGTTTCTCCAGGTCCTCGACCTGTGCCTGAATCTGAGCGAAATTTTCTGCGAAAGTTTCAAATCATTATGAGCCAGAGCAAGCTCTTCATGTTTAGTTTCTAAAATTTCAGTACGGTTTCCCAGTGCTGTAATTTCCTGTGACAGGGAGTGGGTGAGTACTCACGTTCCCCCGGAGTGTCCTCATGTGTTGGTGCGGACTTGGCGCCGGCCCCTCTCCACCCTCGCGCGGCTCTATTTTGTGCCATTTTCAGTTTCTCTTTAGAGCGAAGCAAGTACACTGTTAGAGTGCCCTGTGAGCGTCGCTTGTAGGATTTTCTCCTCCCAGGCATGCACTATCGTTTTATACGGGGAATGAACTTGAAAGTGCAGTGATTTGAAAATTGATGACCCCGGTAAAACCTCCATGAATGCCCGATCCCGCAGAGCTACTCTGAAGCACGTCCAGCCAGCATCGTGCCGCGCATGCGCCCCATTAGCGATATTATTTAACCACTCCCCGACCACCGTATTCAGAATTATGGCTGGGAAGTGGTTGAGTTATCCTGACTGGGCGTCATATGATGTCCTCAGGATAACATGCCAGCGCACGCCTGGGGGGGCACGCATTGCGGCAATCAGTGGTGTGGGGGGGTCAGCCTGACCCCCCGCATTACTGATCTTGGTAAAGCGCTTCAATCAGAAACACTTTACCATGCGATCAGCCGTGACCAATCACAGCTGGTCACAGTGTAAACAGGAAAGCCGTTTATCGGCTTTTCCTGCACTCGGGTCTGCAGACCTGAGCAGTGGAGAGCTGATCAGCTGCTCTCCTGACAGGGGGGTTTGTGCTGATGGTTTATTAGCGCAGCCCCCCTCAGATTGCCATCCTAGACCACCAGGAAGCCTGCCCAGGGACCACCAGGGATGTGCCCACCCAGGACCACCAGGGAGCCGATCAGGATCACCAGGGAGACCACCCTAGACCACCAGATAAGGGGCACATTGCCCAATATGGATGGCACTCAGTGCCACCTTCAGATGCCACCATAGACCACCAGGGAAATGGCCCCTATCAGTGCATCTGCCCAGTAGTGTCCACCAGTGCTTCTATCAGTGCATACCAGTGCCACCTACCAGTGCCGCCTATGAGTGCCCATCAGTGCTGCTTATCAGTGTCCACCAGTGCTGCATATCAGTGCCACCTATCAGTGCCCGTCAGTGCTGCTTATCAGTGCCACCTATCAGTGCCCATCATTGCTGCATATAAGTGCCTCATCATCAGTGCCCATCAGTGCCGCCTCATTAGTGCCAATCAGTACTGCCTCAATAGTGCCCATCAGTGATGGAGAAAATGTACTTATTTACAACGTTTTGTGACAGAAACAAAGAAAAACTTTTTTTTTCAAAATTGTCTGTCTTTTTTTATTGGTAGTGCAAAAAATAAAAACCGCAAGGGTGATCAAATACCACCAAAAGAAAGCTCTATTTGTGGGAACAAAATGATAAAAATTTTGTTCAGGTACAGCGTTGCATGACTACGCAATTGTCATTCAAAATGCGACAGCACTGAAAGCTGAAAATTGGTCTGGGCGGGAAGGGAGGTAAGTGCCTGGTATTGAAGTGGTTAAAGGAACCAACTCATCACAACATATAAGATAACAATATAATTTGTTAATATCACATGAAACAATATACTTAAAAATTCCCTTGGCGCACAGCACCATATTTGGGGAAATAAATCCCTGTATTTCTATAAATCATTCTCCAGCAACAATTAGTAATCTTAATAATAGTAAAGTTGTTGTGAGCCAAGGAAATGTAGCTGTGTGTCAGCGATGTTTTAGGCATGTTGTGTTATATGATATTAGTAAAAGATATTTGTATCTTATATGATGTGTGGGTACCTTAAAAGTCTGCTATAAAGTAAAAATAAGAACAAACATTTGATGTTTTTAATGCATCTCTCCTCTGTTGACCTGTGACCTCTCAATGCACGTGGAACTTGGTTCTTTCACCCAAGTTTTGTGACAGAAACAGAGAAAAAAATACGGTGGGACAGACTGACCCACGGCACCACCGATCGCCGCGATGCACGCAATCACGGGTTATCCTGAGGACATCAATAGACTCCCAGTCAGGGTAATGAAGCCACCGCCCGGCCGTCATTTGTCAATAGGCCGGGCGGGAAGTGGTTAAGTACCAATGTGTTTTATAAGTGCCATAAGTGCGTATTGACATGCACTACAAATGTACCCCATGTATTATGTACCTTTTAATGTATTATTGTACCTTTACCGTGACTGCTTCATTATGTTCATTCTCTTTATAAACTGTTTGCCAGTTTTACTACCCTGAAAATTTTCCCAATCAGTAGGAATATAAGTACCTTTTGGTACCCCTATGTTAGAATGCACTTGTGTTTGTTGCAGGTGAGGTACTATAATTAAAGAATTTCCCTCTTCTCTAATCCCTCTAATATCCCCCTGAATTCTAGCTGTGACTTTAACTATAATGCCTTGTATGTTAGTTAACGCTTTAAATTTAGACGGCACAGTGAAATTTTTCCCATACCAATAAAAGTTTTCTTAATTTTCTAAGTCTTTTTTTAAAACCTTACGTGATGCCATAGATACACTTGAGATCTATCCGTTACCCTTTTCCATCCTGTAAAAAAACTTAGCTGATTGTGCAAAGGTACATATAGAAACACCTACAGAAACACATACAAAAACAATTATCATTTAAGACGATATCTGGGTATGTCCAAGAAAGATTCCTAATTTACTTTTGTCCCTATTTCTGACTAAAATGCCTACCTGCCCGGGCTCCTCAATTTACCCACGAGCACCTATGCTACCAATGGGCGTGTACAATTTTCACAAACAGCGTTTCCCAAACACTTTAGGCCAACCCGGGTACAACGATATAGAAGCCTCAGGCTGCCACACCAAACAGTACGCAACTTCTTCTGGAGGGGTCTGTCCTATTAGGGGGGCAACCAAGGTGCAATTCTGTAGTTAAACAACTTAGTCACTTCAGTGGCCTCACCCACTCCCAACAAAATACTGCTGGAAAAACAACTTTTCTTTCCCTATTAACTTAAATCCCTACCAAATCTACCATGAGCCCAGCTCCATTAATACCACTTAACCTATTTAAGCATATTTTCTAATCTTCCACAGTATTTATTATTCTGACACCATTAAAGCATATATTTTTTACCTATTACCTTTAGTTCTATCACCTTATTATCATCTAATTACATACCTTACTGCAGCACCATTCCATTGGTCACACCGGATCATCTGCATGCAGGAGACATGGTATACAAAATGATACAACGCAAATATATTGCACACACACTGTCTGTTTATTCTTCCTTGTACAGGCTCTTTTATACACAGCATAAGGTGGGCGTCAGTAATTATCTCCAACCAATAAGGGGTATATATCCAAATTACATGTTTCCTTTACTTATTCAATTAGCCAATTATGATTGTACACATTTATATAATCATTACATCTTTATCTCTGGGCAGAACCATTATGTCACTTAGAATATTGAAAATACCCCTCATCTGCCCAGACAGCTAGTGTCTGGAACATTTTGCAAGGTCCTCTTTTTTTTAGTTTCAATCATAAGCTCACTTGTTATGCAATAATCCTTCAAAATGTACATGTTAAGCAAAATAATACACTTAAAGGAGCAATCCAGCCCTAGAGCAATGTAGACATCAGGGGGGCTTTTTACAAGACCCTTTCAGAAGGGGAGACATTGGTATTCAGTGAGAGGAAGGTGGCGGGGGGGGCAATTGTGCTTAGTAGGGAAAAAGTGTGACAATAGTGTTCTGGTGGGGGAAAGCAAGGACATTTGCATTTACATTGATGTTAAGAGGGGGGCATTGATGATCATTAGTGGGTTACTTACCAAACCACCCCCTGTATCTTCTGCCACAGTCTAACTGTTCCTGTCTCCTACATCTTTGCAGCTACTGTTGGGCAGGTCCCTCCCAACAGTGCAGCCATAGTTCCAGAGTTGGATGCTGAAGCAATTGCTCTGGCACTGAGCTTGAGGATATATCCTGAATCCAATGGAGCCTGGGATTTTGTTGAAATTCCAGGACAGTCCTGTGAAATCTGTAATGGTTGGGGTGTATGCTAAACTAGCAACAATGTCAGTCATGTCTAAAGTCCTTCACTACCCAAACTGCCTAAAAAACAATGATAACTACATCTGAGTTTCATTAGTACACTAAGCTGTACATGTCATGTGTAATTGCAATTTAGGGCTCCTTATGTTAAAAAGTGACACTGACTGCAAAAGGATATAATGCTATATATAAAACTTTGTGAATGCATAGATTTCCTTGTAATACTTACTTGTATAGCATATAGACATACAAGTTTTATGGCACCTGCTTTTACTTTTGTCCATACAGAATGCATTTTATTAGCATCTCGGTACATATAAAAAGCAGTATGGAGTCCTCGCAATGAACGATTCCCAAAGGTAAGACAACGGTAATGCTTTTCTTGAAAGACTATTTTCTCATTCCTGCTTACTTTAGTGCCTACTATAACTAAGCTAATTGCTAATACCTATAGACTTGGTAGGTCACATAGTTTACTATGTTTGTTTTTTTTCCAACTACTAATGAAAGTATATGTGAACCCTTACAGTAACCGGTTGAAACAACCCATGCAGTTTAAAATCTAAAAACATAAAAAAATATATTTTTAATGTGTATATATACAAAAATGTTCAAATGCTGGGCCTTGCATTTCTAAGTTATTTCATAACCTTGGTTCTCAATTGCATAAAGGGCTTGGAGAAGCAGAGGTGGGGACTGCAAGGGGGAGAGGAGGTGTTAGCAAGACACCCCCTTCTAGTCACGTAACGATAAAAGGACCATAAACCACAGAACGATTGTGGAGGAGAGGGGGAACGTCAGGGGTGGAGACGAAGAGGTTCGGGAAATACGTTAACTCTTGGTTCCAATACTTTATTGAATCTTTACGTTCCGGGTTGTAAACTTGTAAAAACATATATAAGTTTAATTTTTATAAAAAAAAGACAAAAATCTAAAATTTGACGTACCAAACACAGTTGTCCATGACATTCCCAAGTGTATATGAAAGTAATCATCAACATTTTTTTTGTTTGTATCATTTGATACACTGGATGGTTCAGATATCCATAATCGTTAATCGAATCAATATCA
>BLSH010516131.1:245589-265714 GCA_018402905.1 Glandirana rugosa | reverse complement strand
AGTGGACGAATAACGTGAATCTCCGCGGAGAGGAACGAATATGGTTTTATATAAGACGATGAGGAGGACTCATACCGCTATGGTGTACATACTGTGAAAATGTATCGGACTGGTGTATGTCTCCGGGTTGTACGTCCCTCGTGGCAGTTCACAAGATCCCCGTATGTAAAGTTTAGATTAAACATCCGTGGCTCATCCATCCCCATCCATGGCTCATTTGTGCCTCATTCATGCTCATCCATACCACATCAGTTCTCATCCGTGACACATCCATGCCACTACAGTGCCCATCCTTACCACTACACTGCCCATCCGTGCCACTACAATGCCCATCCGTGTCACTACAGTGCCCATCCGTGCCACTACAGTGCCCATCCGTGCCACTACACTGCTCATCCGTGCCATTACCCTGCCCATCTGTGCCACTACAGTGCCTCACAATAGTGTAAAAGGTAGTCAAATTAGATTTGAAATGTATGCCCCTAGAACACTTGACGGTGCTCCCTGCATGTTGGGCCTCTGTATGTGGTCAGGCTATGTAAAAGTGTCATACATGTGGTATCGCCATACTCAGGAGGAGTAGCAGAATATATTTTGGTATAAGCAAGGAGAGGCGCCTCTAAGTGCAATAAGCAGGTGATGATTTATTAAAAAATGTTTAAAAACACTCACATGGTTAAAAGCAATTCAAGCATGAACCGACTGGGGAGAAAGGGCAGACTGCCGTCACTCTCAAGATCCCGGGAGTCCCAAGCCGCTGTAAAGTCCTCTGTTTACCGCTGCTAATGGATGGAATGGCCAGCTCATGTGGCGCTTTCCGGAATGAGGCGTGGAACGCAGCTGGGATGCAGTCCAAGGGTGATGGCATCATAGGATGCGACGCGTTTCATTAGCATGCAGGTCAGATGGTACGAGTCCTGCGCTACTTCGTCAGGCTGGTAGAGGGAGTCAGTATGTTAAAGAGTTCGTTGAAGGCTCTTCAACATAGGACTTTGCACAATCCTTGTTAGGTGTTTTTGCAGCTCCCAGCACACATGCAGCTCTACAAATATAGAATATATTTTGGGGTGTCATTTTTGTTATGTACATGCTGTGTGTTAGAAATATTGTATAAATGGACAACTTTGTGTAAAAAAAAAAATGTGTTTTCATTTTCTTTCCACATTTTCCAAAAACTTGTGGAAAAATGACATGTTCAAAAGACTCATTATGCCTCCTAGAATATACGTTGGGGTATTTGCTTTCCAAAATGGGGTCATTTTGTGGGCGTTTCCATTGTCCTGGTGCTCCAGGACCTTCAAAAGTGGTAGTCAAGAAATTAAGTGTGTAATTTATACTCATAGAACGCCTGATGGCGCTCCCTACATGCCAGGCCTCTGTATGTGGCCAGGCTGTGTAAAAGACTCACACATGTGGTATTGCCATACTCAGGAGGAGTAGTAGAATGTACTTTGGGGTGTAATTTGTGGTATGCATATGCTGGGTGTGAGAAATAACCCGTTAACATATGACAATTTTGGGGGAAAAAAATCTTAATTTTGCAAAGAATTGTGGGAAAAAATTACAACTTCAAAAAATTCACCATAACCCTTAGTAAATGCCTTGGAATGTCTACTTTCCAAGAAGGGGTAATTTGGGGGGGGCTTGTTAGGGTCTCAGGAAATTAGATAGGCCGTTAGTACATCGGGTGTGATCAATATTCAGTGATTGGCACCATAGCTTGTAGACTCTATAACTTACACAAGGACCAAATAATATACACTAATTAGTTTTTTTTTTTTACCAAAGATATGTAGCAGTATACATTTTGGCCAACATTTATGAAGAAAAATTACTAATTTGCAAAATTTTATAACAGAAACAAAGAAAAATTCATTTTTTTACAAACTTTTCGGTCTTTTTTTAATTATAGCGCAAAAAATAAAAAACCCAGCGGTGATTAAATACCACCAAAAGAAAGCTCTATTTGTGTGGAAAAAAAGGATGTAAATTCATATGGGTACAGTGTTGCATGACTGAGTAATTGTCATTCAAAATGTGAGAGCACTGAAAGCTGAAAATTGGCCTGGTTGTTAAGGGGTTTAAGTGCCCAGTGGTCAAGTGGTTAAAAGGGTATTTGAAGTTCCCATTTGTTCCACTTCTGCTACCAAAAGCCTTATGTTCATCAAACAGAGTATGAGAACTGTTGCCGACTATGCTATTGAATTCCATATTCTGGTAGCAGAGATTGGTTGGAAAAATGAGGCCCTTGTGGCTGCTTTTTCTTATGGTCTCTCGGAGAACATTAAAGATGAGATTGCAGCCCAAGACATACCCATGGAGAGGGCCTTTAGGAGGAGGGAGAGATTGTGCCTTTACTGTGGCCAGGCAGGTAACTTATTGAAGCTTTGTCCTACCCATCTGGGAAATGCCTGCACCTGAGGTCCTGTAGGAGACAGACCATAGGTGCCATTTTTGCATCCCCAGCTATCCTAAAGGATAAGCCTCTAGTTCCGGTTACCCTTTCCTGGTCTGAGTTTTCCATCGATACACAGGTTCTAATTGATTCTGGGGCTGCAGGCTTGTTCATTGATATTGCCTTTGTGTCGAAGCACACGATTCCACTGCAGCTTTGTGCCACTCCACTTGCCCTTGAGGCTATTGATGGGAGTCCTTTACAGCCTGCCATGTGACTCATGAGACTGCTCCTTTGACCATTTCTGTAGGGGCTCTTCACTATATGATAATCCAGTTTCAAGTCATTTCCTCACCTCATTACCTGGTGGTCATTGGTTATCCTTGGTTACAGAGGCAAAATCCCTCTTTTGATTGGCATCATGCTAAGGTTCTTTCTTGGCTGCCACAATGCAGTAAAACATGTTTACAGAAAGTGATTAGGATCATGTGCACGTCTTCACTCTCCTCGCCAGAGCAATACTGTGAATTTAGTGATGTCTTTGACAAAGGTCAGGCCGGTATTTTGCCTCCATATCAGTCTTATGATTGCACAATCTGGTGCCATTCCTCCTCAAGGCCGGATCTACCCTTTGTCTGTCTCAGAGGATAAGGACATGGAGGACTATGTTGATGTTTCACTTTCTCGGGGGTTCATCCGCAAATCCTCTTCTACTGGCGGTGCCGGCTTCTTCTTTGTGGAAAAGAAGGGTGGTGAACTGAGACTTTTTATCAATTATAGGGGTCTCAATTGTGTTACGTTTAAGAACGCTTATCTAATCCCATTGATTACGAAATTATTTGACCACCTCAAGGGAGCAACGGTCTTCACTAAACTCGATTTGAGAGTGGCATACAATCTCATGAGGATTAAGGAGAGCGACAAATGGAAAACTGCGGATGGGATGGGTTATATCATCTGCATTTTTACAGTGGCCTTGACCAGTAGGTTTACATCCTCTATAAATGTTCTTGGCTTTGCCAATTATTATTGGAAATGTATTCGTAATTTCTCTTCTCTGATCAAACCCTTTTTTTTTTTTGTTTCATAAAGTTTTTATTGAAAATAATTGTACATATCAAACCCTTGACTGATATGACCAGAAAGGACAGCAATCTGCAGAATTGGTTTCCGGATTTCATTAAAGCCTTTGAGTCTCTTAAGGCTGCTTTTGCTACAGCTCCTGTGCTGGTACATCCCGATCCTACATTACCCTTCATTCTTGAGGTTGATGTGTCTGAGACTGGAGTAGAGGCCCTACTGTCTCAACGTCCTACCTCTGCTCATAGCGCATCCCTGTGGCTACTTTTCTAAAAACTTGTCTCATGATGAATGCAATTACCAGATTGGGGACAGAGAATTGTTAGCCATCATTTTATCTCTCAAGGAATGGAGGCATCTCCTCAAGGGTACCACTGTGCCGGTCCTCATTTTAGCTGACCATAAGAATCTTACATTTTAGTTTGAGACAAAACGCTTATCTTCCAAAAGGACACAATGGGCCTTTTATCTGCCAAGCTTCAATTACATAGACTCATTCATACCCGGTACTAACAATATAAGGGCTGATGCACTGTCACGGCAGTTTTCCTCCTCTTCCAAGATGGAGTCAGTGCCTACTCCTGTGGTTCCTAAGGATCCCATTCTAGCCATTATTCGCACTAGTCTCACTCACTCAGTGCGAATTGGGTGAGAGAATTCTTGCTGCTTAGATCCATTCTCCTCCTGAAAAAGCTTGTGATTGCTGCTTTGTCCACAAAAATCGCTGCACTGCTTTGCTGCAGACCTACCATTCTCCTAAGGCAGCTGGGCACCCAGGGAAGAATCAACTCATATGGTCTATGTCTCAACAGTTCTTGTGGCCTAGTCTCTGTGCTGATACAGCCACCTTCATAGCTGCTTGCCCCGTGTCTGCTCAGAATAAAACACCACAACACCTTCCAGTGGGCCTCCTACAACCCATACCCAGTGGAGAGAGGCCTTAGACCCACTTGTCTATTGATTTACCCAACTCCCAGGGCAACACAGTTATTCTTGTGATGGTTGACCTGTTTACAAAAATGTCTCATTGTATTCTGCTAAAGAAGTCCAAAGAACTGGCATCAATGTTCACTCGGGAGGTCTTTTGGTTACATGAGTTACCCAAGGTTTTCATCTCAGACAGGGGTAGCCAGTTTGTGTCCAGGTTTTGGATAGCCTTTTGTGCACAGTTGGGAATTCAGCTTTCCTTCTCCTCGCCACATCACCCACAGTCCAATGGGACTGCAGACCGGGCCAACCAAGCCTTGGAGCAGTTCCTACGTTGCTATATTTCTGACCACCATAACAACTGGTCAGACCTGTTACCTTGGGCAAAGTTTGTTCACAATAGCGCCATCAATGCCGCTTTCCGATTATCTCAGATTATGGCAAATTATGGGTTCCAGCCATCCATGTTGCCTGACATATTTGTAACACAAGGAATTCTTGCATTAGAGGAACATCTTTGTGAACTCCGTTCCACTTGGGTGCAGGTTCAAGAATCCTTGCAATGCACCAGAGAGAGGTACAAACTCCATGCTGACCTCCAATGCCTACCTGCGCCCTCCTACCAAGTTGGGGAGAGGATCTGGCTGTCTTCCCATAACGTCCGACTCTGTGTTCTCTCACTAAAACTGGCACGGAGTATATTGGGCCTTTCCGCATTCTCTGTAGGATCAACCCAGTGGCCTACGCATTAGATCTTCCTTCCAACATGCGCATTTTTAAGGTATTCCGTGTTTCCTTATTAAAACCTTTGGAGTGCAACCGCTACACCACCTCGGTACCACGTCCTCACCCGGTTCAGGTTGACAACCATTAGGAGTATGAGATACAATCTATCATTGACTCCCATAGGTTTCGTGGGCGCATACAGTACTTTGTTCATTGGAGGGGTTATGCTTGGGTCTCATCCTCGCACCTACATGCTCCTGCCCTCCGTGCTTTCCTTAGATATTTTCCCCTCAAGCCTGGTGCCCCTCTCAGGGGGAGGGGTCATTGAGGAGGGGGTACTGTCAAGGCTGGGCTTCTAGCAGCTCTCTTCTCAGTGCTCAAGGCTGCTCAGCTGTCAGTTAATTACCAGACTACTTTTCTGATCTGTACTATTTTTACTATTACATTAAAGGTGTGATTTTTCTGTATTTTCTGTCTCAGTCTGATTCATGGTTCCTGATAGTTACAAAAAACAGATATAAATGTTATGTTCTTCAAATCTCAAAGTTGGTGGTGAAGAGACCGCTGTCTAAGGCCAAAGGAGAGTAGGAGCTTAAAGCGGAGTTCCACCCAAAAGTGGAACTTTTGCTTTAAGGGAAGGTGACCCCTGACATGTCACAATTGGCCATGAAGTTCACCTTCCTTCCCTCCCACCCAGCGATCTTCTGGAACATGTCACAGGTCCCAGAAGATACACCGATCATTCACAGCATGCAGCGCGACTCGCGCATGCACAGTGCGCGCCCGGCTTTGAAGCCAAAGCCGGGTGCCCACACTTGTGATGCCGGCGCCGCTGAGGGGAGGGAGAGAAGAGCGAGCCTTTGGGCGGCCGCATCGCTGAAGTGTGGGACAGGCGAGTGCCCGATTGTTAAAGGTCAGCAGCTACACTTTTGTAGCTGCTGACTTTTTAACTGGGTGGAAGTCCGCTGTAATATCCAACTCATAAGAAGAATCAGGAAACTGAACATCAGTACTGAACATTCATCAACCTTTTTTTCTTGCCTGTACCAATATACTGTAAATATGCTTTTTAAATCTTTCAACCTACATACTACAACAACCAACTTGTACCCCATGGCTCTCTTTATTTCTTAAAATACTATATTATTTCAGCCACCAGCTTGTATGGTGCCACGTGTACCCCAAAGAGGACTATTGTGCCAATAGGGTAGTGTTTTTAAACCCTCCCACTTTTATGAGCTACAGACCAAGAAGGAACAGCTTTAGTTTACAAAAGAGACATTTTCAACAGGTGCTTCAGTCATAGGATGATGTTTTGTGGGTCCACTATAAAGATAGGTAGAGAAAAAAGTGCATACATGCTAGCCCTGGTCTTTATACATGATACCCCTCTCAGATAAGGTCCAACAACTACTACTTTTCTCCTAATGGCTCTGGCTAAAATAGATTCCCACTTAAAGTAGAACTGCACTCAAAAATATAGGGGAACATATAGAATGGTAATTTTGCCTAAACAACAAAAATGTGCCTTTCGATTTAAAACCCTCCTGGTAAATAACAGTGCACTTCCTGGTATGTAATAATGAATAGGCAGTTAGCCTCATAGGTGTATATCTTCATCCTGCATATCTGACAACCTCCACACTCCTAGACTGATTTTTTTCTACCATTAAGGGGATTGTGGAAAGAATAAAAGAAGCAATTTAAGAAGACACTTATTGAGTTTAACAAATATGTATTAAGAATTAAAGGTATTTAAAGGGGAGCTAAACCATCTGAAGGCACCTTGATTATTTTTAATCCTTACGCTGCTAGCATTAGTAAGCATTAGTAATCCTTATGATGCTAGCATTCTTACTTCACTTCTAGGTTTCCAGTCCTAGGCAAAATTATGTCATACATTACAGAAGTCTTCAAGAGAGGAGGAGGAGTTTTCTCTTAAGCATACTCTCTTTGTATATACTCTCCTATGTAAAGAAACAAATTAGTGAGGGCACCCTCGCTACTCTATTTCTTTACATGCGATTGCTAGATCTTAACACATCGAGGGCAGAGGTATCCTCAATCAGAACAAGCTGTATAATTTTGGTGGTAACATAAAAAAATGTGGAAAATTTCAAGGAGTATTCATACTCCTTGAAATTTTCCACATTTTGTCATGTTACAACCAAAATCATAGACCAACACAAAGTGGCACATAATTGTGAAGTGGAAGGAAAATGATAAATGGTTTTCAACATTTTTTACAAATACATATCTGAAAAGCGTTGGTCTATCACATAAAATCCCAATAAAATACATTTATATTTTTGGTTGTAAGATGACAAAATGTGGAAAATTTCAAGGGGTATTAATACTTTTTTTTAAGGCACTGTATATTTGTGGGACACTTCTCTTTTTTATGCTTCCAGCTACATAAGAGATTGGCATTGGTATAATTATTCATTTATACTTTTATTATATAAATATAATTTCTTATTCATGGGCAACCACAATCTCTGTAAAGGGCCGTGGATACTTAAACATGCGATCAGCCGTGTCCAAACTCCTCTCCTCAAACTGACAGAGTGTGTGGCGAGGAATGCCGATCAGCGGCATCTCCTCACAGAGGAGACCTGGGCAGGTAATCAGGGCATTGGTCATCAGTGCAATTATTACAGGAAAGTGCCAGCAGTGCCAATCTGTGCCTATCAGTGCCACCAATTAGTGCCCGTCCATGCCACCTATCAGTGGCCACCAGTGCCACCTATCAGTGTGGCATATTAGTGCCTCCTCAACAGTGCCACCTAATTAGTGCCCAGTGCAGCCTCATCAGCGCACATCAGTGAAGGAGAAAAATTACTTACTTGCAAAAGTTACTGACAGAAAATTAGAAAAACGTTTTTTTTTTCAAAATGTTCTGGCTTTTTTATAATAAAAAATAAAAATCCCAGCAGTGAATAAATACCACCAAATGAAAGCTCTTTTTGTGTGAAGAAAAAGATAAAAAAAATAATTTGGGTACAGTGGTGCATGACCGCACAATTGTCATTCAAAGTGCAGCAGTACTGAAAACTAAAAATTGGGCAGGAAGGGGGTGAAAGTGCACAGTATTGAGGTGGTTAAAAGAGCATCGGATGGACTAATTGTGCACTGTACAGCACCTATTCTTTCTGTGGTTTTAGCACCCCCACCTGCTTGCATGCCTGAAGCAAGCGCAGATGGATTTCAGGAAGTAAAAGCGACATGAATCTGCCCTTACACAAAATGGCCACGGGTAGAAATGTTAGGGTTTTGTTCAAACTGATTTCTCAGCAAAATAAAGCATTGAAACTTGAATGGATAAATGTGGGAGTTTGCTTTGAATAGTAAAAAATAATCAAATAGCATTTTCTGTTTGTGGTGCCTGAGTATAGTTCCACTTTAACGTTTGTCTGAAGTTCCACTAAAATATAGCATAACTTTCCCTTATCTCTTAGCTCAGTAGACTTTCCAGATTTATTTCTTGTATTAAATTTAGCCGACATACCTTCTCTGAAATAAATAAACACCCTTTACTTTTAAAGATGTCTTACGCCTCTCTAGGTAACCACCCAACTCTAGTCTCACATAACGTGAAAGGCCTCAACATACCTGAGAAAAGAACGTTACTATTACATGAACTCCAAAAAGTAAAACCTGAGTTTGTCTTCCTTCAGGAAACACATTTCAAAGTAGACAACATACCTAAACTCTATGATAAACACTTTCCACAGGTATATATCACACCCCTAGCCCTCTACAGAAAACAAAAGGTGTCTCTATTCTGATACACAAGCACACAGACTTCCTTCTATCCCAACAACTACATGACCCACAGGGGAGATTTCTCTTTGTAACCGGACTATGGCACAATAAAACAATAAAACTTTTGCAAACGTCTACTTCCCAAATACCGGCCATCTCACCTGCTGCAGACATTAGATTGAGAAACTAAATAACTTTGCCAAGGGCTGTATCATCCCTTGGCGAAGTTATTTAGTTTCTTGGAGATTTCAATGTCCCATTAAATCCCCTGCAGGACACATCAACTGGGAAATCCAGTATTACCTTTAAGTTCCTGAAAGGGATTAAGGCACAACTTAACTCCCTTACCCTGACACAACCAAAAGATAAGGACTACACTTTTTTCTCCAACCCACATAAAAAACACTCCAGGATTGATTACATTTTTATCACTCAGAGAGACCTCCCCCTCCTCCAATCAGCAGAAATAGGACTACAGACTTTCTCGGATCATTCCCCCGTAGCCATTACCCTAGACACTACAGACCAATTACCAAAATCATGCAACTGGCGCCTAAACCCCACATTACTTATGGACCCAGACCTCTTTAAACAAATTGCGACAGCAATCAAAACTTACTTCAAACTAAATTCGACAGATGACATGGCCCGGATCACAATCTGGGAAGCACACAAATGTGTTATACGTGGTGAACTTATAAGATTAGGTTCATAAAAAAAAAAACGCCAAGGCCCTGACCTCTCTGACCCAGAAAATCACCACCCTAGAAGCACAGCATAAAAAGTCTTAAGCAGAACAGGTAGCCACTGAACTTGCAGAAACAAGGGAACAACTGCTTACGTTGCTAAACCTTAAAGCAAAACGCATTCTATTTTGTAGAAAGGGTTTTTACTATGAACATAGAGACAGGAGTGGTAGGCTTCTGGCCAGAGCGATCAGGGCCTCTGAACACCCTACCAACATCACATCGATTAGAAATAAGAACGGCGACATGGTACGGAGAACAGATCAAATAGCTGCAATCTTCCATGATTATTATAGTAGACTTTACAATATCCAGCCGTCCCTAAAACCACCAGGGGCGGAAGGGAACAGGCACCAAATTCTCATTGACTATCTAAAAGACAACGGCATGCCCACCTTATCTACTGAAGAAGCGGAGTCACTAGAAGACACGATCTCAATGGAAGAACTTACATCTGTTATTGAAAAGTCCGGGCCCCGATGGCTTTACTGCTCTCTATTATAAGTCATTCTTAGACCTATTGAAAACCCCAGTCCTTCAAGCCCTTAACCACCTACAACAACCACAAAAAGTACCAGAAACCGTTACCTTAGCCCATGTAGCCCTGATCCCCAAACCTGATAAAGACCACACAGTTTGTTCTAATTTTAGACCAAATTCCCTCCTTAACACTGATACCAAAATCCTGGACAAGATCATTGCAAATCGACTCAGGGTATATTTGCAGAATATTATAGGCCCTGAACAAGTAGGATTTGTACCAGGACGAGAGGCTAGAGACAACGTAACAAAAGCCCTTAACTTGATATATGGGGCACGAAAGGCGGGGATCGAGGGTCTTCTCCCGTCCACCGACGCGGAGAAGGCCTTCGATAGGGTTGTCTGGGACAATCTATTTGAGACATGCAAATACATAGGCCTGAAACCCCACATGATGACCTGGATAACATCACTCTACAAAAACCACAAGCAAAACTTAAGGTGAACAACACCTTATCCGACACAGTTTGTATAAACAACGGCACAAGGCAGGGCTGTCCCCTATCACCCCTATTATTCATATTAACCCTAGAACCCCTAATCAGACAGATCAAACAGAACCCTGACATCAACGGTTTCAAGCTTAACGCAACCACACACAAAATTGCGGCCTATGCAGACGACCTGCTTTTTTTCCTTTCCAAACCCCACACCTCAATACCCAACTTAACCAAAGCCTTTAAACTCTTCAGCTATATATCAAACTTCAAGATTAACTACACTAAATCGGAGGCCCTAAACCTTTTACTTCCCCATGACTCTGCAGCAGAGGCCCAAAACTCCTGTACCTTCAAGTGGCAACAAACAGCCCTCAAATACTTAGGTATACTACTCACCCCGCATATTACCAACATTTACTCTGTAAATTTTTTTTCTGGTTCAAACTTTTTATTGAGAAAGAACAACAACATTACAGAGAAAAGCATTGTCTATACAGAAACATTGCAAGATCTGGCATAAAATATAAGAACAGGGTAGCGAGAGAGCGGGGGGGGGGGGGTTACACATCAATGGTATGGGGTAAAGAAATGACCACTTAGGGAAGGACCCATGAGAAAAGCAGTACTGCGGTTACCCTGTAACACTTTGTGGGGAAGGGGGATGAAGATGGGGCAAGTTAGCCCAATGAGTGGGAATAGTTCTTATAGGGTGGGTCTTCCCGTCCTCAAAGCTGTGAGTCGGACTTGGGTCTGATTAGTGACTGTCCAAGAGCCAGGGACGTCCTGGGGGTATCGGTTTGGAGTTGTCACCCTGTTGAAAAGGGGGGAAAGGTGGAGTGAGGGTAGATAGATTCAGGAATACGGAAAAGAAGAGGGAGGGATAGTAGGATGGTCCCAGGTTCGGGAAGAAGGAGGGGAAGAGAGGGGGAAGAGGGCCTGAGCAGAGAAGGTGGGTCTGGGGAGGGCAGGTCGCGTGAGTTCCGGTGTCGGAGTTACTCTGTAAATTTTAAACCTCTAGTGGACAAAATTCAAAAAGGCCTTAAAAAATGGCACCAACAACCATTTTCCTGGTTTGGGAGGGCTGCTATAATTAAAAGGAATATACTCCCTAAAATTCTATACTATTTCCACACCCTCCCCATCAAACTCCCCACACACTTCTTTAAACAAATTAACTACTTCCTCCGTAAATTTGTTTGGGCAGAGGCTAAACCTCGAATCAGCCTGGAGACGCTCACCAGACCAAAAATTCAAGGAGGCATAGTACTGCCCAATTTTAAATTATACTACTACGCCTCTCACCTGGCCCGAATAGTAGACTGGAGCTGCCATGGCAAAAACAAGGAATGGGTGGTCCTAGAAAATGCACTCTCACCATTACCAATAAGATTCCTTCCATGGACCCAGTGGAATAACCTCCCTACTGAGATCAAATCAAACCCAATAGGGGGGCAACCTTATCTGTCTTTCACACAGTAAACAAAGAACTGCTTATCCTCCTCACCGGGCCCGTTAACACCCATTGCCTCCAACCCAGATTTCCCACCATGTCTAGCTAAGGGATATATACCACCCAAAGACCGGACGACTCCCCTTTTGTCCATCCATTGCATAAAGGACAACAAAATCATTTCCTGGGATTCTGTCTCTACACAACTGAACTTACAAGGCCACTTACCCTTCTGGACCTACAGACAGATACACAGCTTTCTTTCTTCCCTGGACAAAAACAAGCTCCATAGGCCCCTCTCTCTATTCAAAGCCATTTGCGTAGCAGGTGAGCCTATTAACAAAACCACTTCTTTATTGTATAGTTGGTTATCAGATGCCAATGACACAGAGCCATCTAGGGCCCGACTTTATTGGGAACAATCCCTACAAACAAAATACACTGGCGATCAATGGATGAGGGCTAACATTTTCGCTCACAAATGCTCAATTAGTACTAGGATGCAAGAAAATGTCCTACAAGCTACTATCTCACTGGTACGCGACCCCCACCAGTCTTAGAAAATGGTACCCCTTAGCCTCGGATACCTGCTGGCACTGCAACAATGCCAGGGGATCATTGATCCACATCTGGTGGGAATGTCCTGCCATCACCTCCTATTGGGACTTTGTAAAATCCACAATCAAACTCATCACCGACACTAACATAACTTTAACACCGTCATGCTGCCTACTCCACATTTCTTCTGGTCAGCTGAAAAGATATAAATGATCCCTAACCAGACATTTGCTTAACACGGCAAAACTTCTCATCCCAAGATATTGGAAATCCTCACACACTCCCACACTGAAGGAATGGCTTCGCGAAACTGATTTGACATACAACCTAGAAGAAGCCTCTGCCATTGCCAATGAAACACTTGAAAAGTTTCATAAGCTATGGACTCCCTGGACTATGTTCCGATACTCGGATTAGTACTCAGCCTTGGTAAAGCACTAACCTTTTACCTTACCTAACACACAAATTAGGACTGTACAGTGCACATAGAACGAATACTCCCGCACAACCTAAGCTCTTAGAGTACCCAATTGGCACACTACCTAACACCACACCCTTTGTTTTAAAGCCAGATACAGGCATTACCTAGTCACACTATATAATAAGTAGAGCTGTCTTGCGTTGCGGAAGCCAGTGACCCCCATGCTCTTCCCATTTTCTTGACACAGCAAGTACCCGACAGGGGTGTCGACGATGGGCTTGTAATCCCCCCCCCCCTAACCTGGCACACTGGAACCCTCACGTAACACCGAAATGAAGAAGGGTTGCTGGCCTCCTGTCCCAAGACCTAACTCCATCAAAATAACCCCTGTCTATTTACAAAATTCTTGATACTCTGAACTGTAATCACATGCTTGGATTCACCCTGTTCTTTATACTCTGAATCTCACTTGTTTGATTTGTATGTTAACCTGTATCAGCACCCATATCTGTAACACTTGTTGAATGACATGATTATGTTCTGTAAAATCTTTTTTTTTTCAATAAAAACTTGCTAAAAAAAAAAAAATTTAGCCGACATGATGATGTCGTGTGAGATACAGTATCTCACAAAAGTGAGTACATCTCTCACATTTTTGTAAATATTTTGTTAAACCTTTTCATGTGACAACACTGAAGAAATTACACTTTGCTACAATGTAAAGTAGTGAGTGTACAGCTTGTATAACAGTGTAAATTTGCTGTCCCCTCAAAATAACTCAACACACAGCCATTAATGTCTAAATCGCTGGCAACAAAAGTGAGTACACCCCTAAGTTAAAATGTCCAAATTAGGCCCAAAGTGTCAATATTTTGTGTGGCCACCATTATTTTCAAGCACTGCCTTAACCTTCTTGGGCATGGTGTTCACTAGAGCTTCACAGGTTGCCACTGGAGTCCTCTTCCACTCCTCCATTATGACATCACGGAGCTCGTGGATGTTAGAGACCTTGCAGTCCTCCACATTCCGTTTGAGGATCCCCACAGATGCTCAATAGGGTTTAGGTCTGGAGACATGCTTGGCCAGTCCATCACCTTTACCCTCAACTTCGTTGGTTGTCTTGGAGGTGTGTTTGGGGTCGTTTTCATGTTTGAATACTGTCCTGCGGCCCAGTCTCTGAAGAGAGGGGATCATGCTATGCTTCAGTATGTCACAGTTCATGTTGGCATTCATGGTTCCCTCAATAAACTGTAGCTCCCCAGTGCCAGCAGCATTTAGGCAGCCCCAGACCATGACACTCCCACCACCATGCTTGACTGTAGGCAAGACACACTTGTCTTTGTACTCCTCACCTGGTTGCCGCCACACAAACTTGACACCATCTGAACCAAATGCGTTTATCTTGGTCTCATCAGACCACAGGACATGGTTCCAGTAATCCATGTCCTTAGTCTGCTTGTCTTCAGCAAGATGTTTGTGGGCTTTCTTTTGCATCATCTTTTGAAGAGGCTTGCCTATGGGATGACAGCCATGCAGTTCAATTTGATGCAGTGTGCGGCGTATGGTCTGAGCACTGACAGGCTGAGCCCCCACCCCTTCAACCTCTGCAGCAATGCTGACAGCACTCATACGTCTATTTCCCAAAGACAACCTCTGGATTTGGCGCTGAGCACATGCACTCAACTTCTTTGGTCGACCATGGCGAGGCGTGTTGTTAGTGGAACCTGTCCTGTTAAATCGCTGTATGGTCTTAGCCTCCATGCTGCAGCTCAGTTTCAGGGTCTTGGTAATCTTCTTATAGCCTAGGTCATCTTTATGTATAGCAACAATTCTTTTTTTCAGATCCCCAGAGAGTTCTTTTGTCATGAGGGGCCATGTTGAACTTCCAGTGACCAGTATGAGAGAGTGAGAGCGATAACACCAAATTGAATGCACCTGATCCCCATTCACACCCGAGACTTTGTAAACACTAACAAGTCACATGACACTGGGGAGGGACAATGGCTAATTGGGCCAAGTTTGGGCATTTCCACTTAGGGGTGTACTCACTTTTGTTACCAGCGGTTTAAATATTAATGGCTGTGTGTTGATTTATTTTGAGGGGACAGCAAATGTACACTGTTATACAAGCTGTACACTCACTACTTTACATTGTAGCAAAGTGTAATTTCTTCACTGTTGTCACATGAAAAGCTACAATAAAATATTTACAAAAATGTAAGGGGTGTATTCACTTTTTGAGATACTGTATATGTATATATATATATATATATATATATATATATATATATATATACACACTATATTGCCAAAAGTATTGGAATGCCTGCCTTTACATGCATGTAAACTTTAATGGCATCCCAGTCTTAATCCATAGGGTTTGATATTGAGTTGGCCCACCCTTTGCAACTATAACAGCTTCAACTCTTCTCGGAAGGCTGTCCACTAGGTTTAGAGGCGTGTCTATGGGAATGTTTGACCATTCTTCCAGAAGCTAATTTGTGAGGTCAGGCACTGATGTGGACGAGAAGGCCTGGCTCGCAGTCTCTGCTCTAATTCATACCAAAGGTGTTCTGTTGGGTTGAAGTCAGGACTCTGTGCAGGCCAGTCAAGTTCCTCCACCCCACACTTGCTCATCCATGCCTTTATGGACCTTGCTTTGTGCACTGGTCCAAATCATTTGGTGGAAGAGAGATTATGGTATGGGGTTGTTTTTCGGGGGTTGGGCTTGGCCCCTTAGTTCCAGTGAAGGGATCTCTTAAGATGTCAGCATACCAATACATTTTGGACAATGTCATGCTCCCAACTTTGGGAGCATGGGAACACTTTGGGGATGGCCCCTCTCTGTTCCAAAATGACTGTGCACCAGTGCACATACAAGGTCCATAAAGACATGGATGAGCGAGTTTGGGGTTAGAGGAACTTGAGTGGCCTGAGCTCAATCCAATTGAACTAAATAGATAGAACTGAATTAGAGCAGAGACTGCGAGTCAGGCCTTCTAGTCCACATGAGTGCCTGACCTCACAAATACGCTGGTAAAAATGGTCAAACATTGCCATAGACACACTCCTAAACCTTGTGAGCAGACTTCCCAGAAGAGTTAAAGCTGTTATAGCTGCAAAGGGTAGGCCAACTCAGTATTAAACCCTACAGACTAAGACTGGGATGTCATTAAACTTCATGTGCGTGTAAAGGCAGGGGTCCAAATACTTTTGGTAATATACTGTGTCTACACTGCTGAAAGAAATTAAAGGAACACTTTTTAATCAGAGCATAGCATCAAGCCAATTGAACTGCTGGAATATTGATCTGGTCAGTTAAGTAGAAGAGGGGGTTGTTAATCAGTTTCAGCTGCTTTGGTGTTAATCAAATTAACAGGTACAGTAGATGGGCACAGGTTTTACAGGTGGAGGCCACTGACATTTTTTTCCCTACTCGTATTTTCTGACATTTTTTTCACAAGTTTTGCATTTGGCTAGGGTCAGTGTCACTACTGGTAGCATGAGGCAATACCTGGACTCTATAGAGGTTGCACAGGCAGTCCAACTCCTCCAGGATGGCACATCAACACATGCTATTGCCAGAAGGTTTGCTATGTCTCCCAGCAGTCTCAAGAGCATGAAAGAGATTCCAGGAGACAGCCAGTTACTCTAGGAGAGCTGGACAAGGCCCTAGAAGGCCCATAAGCCATCAGCAGGACCGGTATCTGCTCCTTTGTGCAAGGAGGAACAGGATGAGCACTGCCAGAGCCCTACAAAATTACCTCCAGCAGGCCACTGGTGTGAATGTCTCTGACCAAACAATCAGAAACAGACTTCATAAGGGTAGCCTGAGGACCCCAACATCCTCCAGTGGGCCCAGTGCTCACTGCCCATCACCATGGAGCTTGATTGGCATTTGCCATTGAACACCAGAATTGGCAGATCCACCACAGGTGACCTGTGCTTTTCACAGATGAGAGTATGTTCACCCTGAGCACATGTGACCAACATGAAAGGGTCTGGAGAAGCCATGGAGAACACTATGCTGCCTGTAACTTCATTCAGCATGACCGGTTTTGTGGTGGGTCAGTGATAGTCTGGGGAGGCATATCCATGGAGGGACACACAGCCCTCTACAGGCTAGACAACTGCCATTAGGTATCGGGATGAAATCCTTGGACCGATTGTCAGGCCCTACACTGGTGCAGTGGGTCCTGGGTTCCTCCTGGTGCATGACAATACCGGGCCTCATGTGGAGAGACTATGCAGCCAGTTCCTGGAGGATGAAGAAATTGATACCATTGAATGGCCCCCACACTTAAATCCAATAGAACACCTCTGGGTCATTATGTGTCAGTCCATCCAATGCTGCCAAGTTGCACCTCAGTCTATCCAGGAGCTCAGTGATGCCCTGGTCCAGATCTGGGAGGAAATACCATCCATCGTCTCATTAGTAGCATGCCCCCGACATTGACAGGCATGCATACAAGCACGTGGGGGCCATACAAACTACTGAGTACCATTTTGAGTTGCTGCACTGAAATTTCAGCAAAATGGACTAGCCTGCTTTATCATTTTTTCACTTTGATTTTCGGAGTGTTTTTGAATTCAGCCCTCTGTAGGTTGATTTTTTTCATGTCCATCAAACAATGTGCTATCCTTTCGTTCCTAACACATTACCCAGTCCATGTCAGTATAGATATCCAGCACGATATTTTCCCCCATTCAAAATGTTCCTTTAATTTTTTTGAGCAATATATATATATATATATATATATATATATATATATATATATATATATGTTTTTCTAATGCATATTATAAAAATGCTTATTGTTTACATTGCATGTGCTTTTTGAGAGGTCAGCATTTTCTGGGATGGCTCCATTAGACAAAATGATGATACTTTTTGTAAAAATTACCTTTTACTATTTACATAAGGAGGTAATTATTGTTGGAATCTGTAATAATGCATCCATTTTGCTGTAAACAAATTTACCTCTGGGTCAGTTATATTTGATATTTCTCTGGTCACACAGAAAAAGCTTGTTTAAGTAAGAAATAGTGGTTTGGCCCAAAGAACAGAAACAAGTGCCCAGTTTGGCTCAGCAACTGATAAGACCCCATGGCACCGACAGGAAATGAATGAAAGGAAACTGTCCAATTTTTTTTGGAAGTTGTAAGGCAATTCCAGTATGCACAGTGGAATCCAATGGTAGTATGTAACAGGCACTAGTAAAACAATGAGCTTTGGAATTGTCAAATGACATGCTTAAAAAAAAAAGAATGTATGCCTTAATCAGTTTCGGATCTGAAAGACATGTTATTTTTCTAGTTGCACTTGCTGGAAGAACATAAGTATGATATGGAAATGTACATGTGTTTGTTAATTAACCTTGCCAAGTCTGCAAAAAGGCTAAGCAACCTGCCTCCCTCCCGAACACTCTGTTGTTCTGGCAGTGATGTGCTTTAATGTGCTAGGTTATGCCAGCTTTGATATGATAGAAATAGAATCCCTGTCTTAATTTCCAGGGAAATATAATCTGATTTTAAGGATATTAGAAACAAATTGAGCCATTAGTTCTTTACTATGTTCTGTTCATCGCAGCATTTGTTCTGCACAGCATCTGTGCGTTAATGAGAGCCTCGGATGGCCTAGCAGTCACGAGTGAATGACAGCATCATAGTGGAAACTTGATGGATGATGTTCTATCAGTATCTTAATGTGTGACACACCAAGAATGTGACACAGTGGGTGTCCACCAATCCTACCCTCCCTTATGTTGCCAGGGGTTTTGAACACAACAAGATATGATTAATTTATTTAAATGCTTGTCTGTGTAAGTGTACATAAACATGATGCATGTAATTAGTTGATGTATTATTAATCTGTACATTATAGTCTTATTAAAAGACTTTTAATTTGAATACTATTAATGGTAGAAAGCTGACTGCCAAGCACATGTGCAAACAAAGTTTCCTGAGCAAAAAAGGTTTGAGTAGTTATAAAAATTGCTATAACCATACAATGCGCAATTTTGTGTACATCCAAATATTCAGTGACCTGTCATATTATTATGTAGCACACCTACCACTATTTCCTTTTATTCAGGGCCAGATATACTAAACAGTAGCCTGTAAGGCTGTACTCCATAGTGACCTTACTTCCACCCACTTTTCAAAAGCAGAATATGGTCTAGGCTAGCTTGTTTTATTAGACAGAAGAATAATAGGTTTCCAGGCACCTTTTCTCCCCTAAACCTAAATTTGCCTTATTCTAAAGGTACCTGTGTAGAGGGATCTGAGGTGTTCTAATGATGTTTAGTGAACAAGAATATGAGAAGCTGTGTGTAAGTTGAAAATAAAATGTATCACCTTATACTCCATAAAGATATTTAAACCCTAATAAAATTAAATTTATTCTGTTAAAGCACAGTGTAACATATGTTACTGCCTTGTTTTATTGTTTTTTTTTTAAATTTTCATCTTTTTATCTTTTTTATATCTCAGTGCTGCCTATCTCCTCATGTCAAAGGTGGACCATGCTTGCACATGTGATAATGTGAAAACTCAGTAGTAGTGTTGAGCGAACCCGGACTGTAACGTTCGGGTCCGTACCGAACTTTCGGGTGTCCGTGGCACGGACCCGGACCCGGACATTTCAAAAATCGTTCGGGTTCGGTCCGGGGTTCTGCTATTTTACTCCACGTGTTGAGAAGCTGCAGGGCAGCCAATCAACAAGCGTTTCACTGGTTTGCCCTTAGAAGCCATCACAGCCATGCCTACTAATGGCATGGCTGTGATTGGCCGGTGCATCATGTGACCCAGCCTCTTTATAAGCTGGAGTCACAGTGCTGCAGTCACATGCTCCTTGGGTTAGTGTAGGGAAAGGTAGCTGACGGCGTGAGGGACAGATTTGAGACATTTTAAGACCTGATCCTGCATCCTGAGATAGATTACTTTACTACTGCTGTCTGTGCTGTTGCTCTGAGGACAGATAGCAGAAATTAGAGATTTCACATACCGCTGCTTTGAGTTGCAGATCAAGCTCTGCATAGAACAACGATCGCTACGATCGTGCTCTGCGATCAGATT
>BLSH010516131.1:216513-227766 GCA_018402905.1 Glandirana rugosa | reverse complement strand
ATTTTAACATGAAGTCGTACAGATTTATTATATTCCTTGGAGATGAAGCTCTGACCGTGAGGAGGGAAACTTATGCACGGCTCGTTTGTTGAGCCACAGAATGTATCCCTCTACTCTGTATTGATTTACCTATTATCGCGAGTGTTTACTTGGTGAATTGTTGGCGGGATATCTGTTAACTGCAGATGTCCCGCCAACGAATTAAGACTGCGGAGAGGAGAGAGAAGCCGGCGCTTCCACCGGCTTGTTTACATGTGATCACGCCGTCATTTGACGGCGCGATCACGTGGTGAAAGGCCGCTCACAGCGGCCATTCACCTCGATCCGTGATCAGTCGGGTCCCCCGGACCCGACGGTCATGGATGTTCCCGTGTGCGCGCCCCAGGGGGGGCGCGGGAAGCGCGATTCTGGGAGGACGTCAATAGACGTCCTCTCAGAATTAAGCAACCGCCCTGTAGACGTCAATTGTCTATAGGGCGGTTGTTAAGTGGTTCATTTGTGAGCGCTATTATCCATTTAGTTATGTCTCATCTCCCTATGTAAGACACCGAGTTGTTTGCTCGGCACGTATTCAAAGGGAGGAGTGCCAGTCTCGAAGTAGAGGTTCCTTATATTATTTAGACATGCTGAAGTACAATTTTAGTATATAAAAGATAGATAAAGATTAGAAAATGAAATGAGAGAGAGGTAAATTGAGAGTGTGGGGTTGTTTTCCAGGTCTCCCGGTCGCCGCCCCCCCGCCCGTGGCCCCCACTTTTTGCGGGTTGAGTTGCACGTCAATGCTAGTGTTGTCCTGGCTATTTTGGGGTGGTTGACTATCATAAGGCCTCATGACCTCAGACTGATGTTAGTAGTTGTTCATATCGTGTTGAGAATCTAAATTCAAACCAGGGAGACCATGTTTTGTGGTATCTCTCAACCTGGTCTTCCGACTGGGCCCATGTTTCCTCCATGTGGCATATCTCGCCAATTTTCCGTATCCAATCGTAGATAGTTGGGGGAGCTGTGGACTTCCACCTAGTGGGGATCAAGGATTTTGCTGTATTTAATAGGTGTTTGGTCAGGGATCATTTGTAGCGTTTTAGGGACATGTCATTGATGTGTAGTAAGCAACATGCCTGGTTGAGAGAGAGAGATGTGTCTGTGATTTGTCGGATTAGGTCCCTGACCCCTATCCAGTAATCTCGTAGCCGTGGGCATTCCCACCATATGTGTACTAGTGTGCCTTTGGCCTCACCACATCTCCAACACAAATCAGAGGAGAGTGGGTACCACTTTTTGAGTTTGGCTGGGGTCAAGTACCAATCCACTAGTAGTTTGTATTCAGTTTCTTGTGTTCTTGTGCTAATAGAGCATTTGTGTGCCAGGATGCATGCTCGCTTCCATTGGCTCTCTGAAATGTCTATTTTCAAAGCCGCCGACCAAGATTTTTGAATCTATCTTCCTGGGAAGAGTCAGATTGGTTCAACCAGGAGTAGATAGTTGAAGTTGCCTTATTGACATGTTCTCCTCTCAAGCATGTTTGTTCTAGGTTAGTTGGAGGTCTACAATAATCTTTCTTGTGATTGCTGTTCATTATAAAGCTTCGTATCTGAAGGTAAGTCCAGTGGGGAAGGGTGGGTATCTTTAAGTCAGATCTGATGGAGTTGAAGTCTCTGTAGGTTGTGTTCTGGAAGCAATCTCCAGCCGTTATTTTCCTACTATTGTCTAGGGGTTGGAGGTGTCTGTTGTCCATGCCTGGTGGGAATGATGGGTTATTTTGTATTGGTGTTAAGGGGCTTAGGTTACTTGTGAGATTGTATGTATGGAATATCATCTTGCATATCTTTAGTGTCACACCTGTTACTGGGTGATTTAGCATGTCTTTGTTTTGTGATGCCCAGGGGATCCAAGGGGAGAAGGGCAGAGGCAGGGGGTTTACTGAGTTTTCTAGGGTGACCCAATCTTTCGAGTCTTCATGGCAGTGCCAGTCAATCACTCTGGTCAGATGTAAGGCCAGGTAGTACTGCTTAAAGTCAGGTAGTCCCATGCCTCCCATTTCTTTGCGCCTGGTGATGTACTGCAATTTAATTCTGGATTTCTTATAGTTGCACAGAAATTGTACAACATAAGTTTTCAGTGTCTGGAAAAATGATTGCGGTATAGCAATGGGAAGAGCTCGCATTAGGTACAATAACCTGGGTAAAATGGTCATTTTAAGAGCTGCTGCTCTGCCAAACCATGAGAGATATTTTGGATTCCATGACTCTAGGTCTTTTTTTATTTTGCTCAGAATTTGGGGGAAGTTTTGTGTGAAAATATTTTCTACTTTAGTGGTTAATTTGACCCCTAAGTATTTGAGGGATTCCTTTTCCCATCTGAAAGGGCAGTTTAGTTTTGTTCTGGTCAAATCTGTCTGCGTCAAGGTTAAATTCAAGGCTTCCGATTTTGTCAGGTTGGTCTTCAGATTGGTCAGATAACCAAATGTTGCAAATTTTTTTAGAAGGTTAGGGATGGTCGTGTGGGGTTCTGTTAAAAAAAACAGAAGGTCATCCGCATAAGCGGCCACCTTAAATTCCCTGTGTGCTATTTTGAATCCCTTAATCGATGGGTCTTTATTGACGGATCTTATAAACGGTTCTAGGGTCAGTATGAACAACAGAGGGGATAGTGGGCATCCCTGTCGTGTGCCATTTCTTATTTCTACCGTATTGGAGAGGGTGCCATTTATTTTTAATTTGGCTGTCGGATTCTGGTATAGTGCTGAGATCCACGTCATCATGTTCGGTCCTAGGCCAACATGTCTGCATGTGTCTAGCATGAAGTCCCAGGCCACCCTGTCAAAGGCCTTCTCCACATCCGTGGACAGGAGAAGGCCCTTGATTCCATGGGAGCGAGCTCTCTGAGTCAGGAGGAGGGTCTTTATCACATTGTTCCTGGCTTCACGCCCCGGCATGAATCCCACCTGTTCTGGGCCTATTAGTCCTGGCAAGAGTGATCTGACCCTGTTAGCCAAAATCTTGGCCAGCAACTTCAGATCAAGATTCAGCAAGGAAATGGGTCTATAGCTGGAGCAGTCAGTCTTGTCTTTATCTGGTTTGGGGATAATTGTTACGTGTGCACTTAAGAAGTCCCTAGGCACCGCGTGGCCCGATCTTAATGAGGTTAATGTTTTGAGCAGGGGTTCTGTAAGGATTTCGATAAATGTCTTGTAGTAGATGGAGGTCAGTCCGTCTGGACCTGGGCTTTTTCCCGGTTTCAGTGCTTTTATGGCCTGTTTGAGCTCAGTCGATGTGATCTCTTCTTCCAAGTGTGAAGTGTCGGAGTCGGCTAGTTTAGGGAGTCCACTCTGAGTCAAGTAATCTTGTATCGCCTGGGATCTGTCTGTTGTTATATCCGGTGTCTTGTGTTGTCTGGGGAGGTTGTAAAGTTTAGTGTAATATTGATGGAAGTGGGATGCTATCTTTTCCGTGGCCACATCTATTTTACCTCCTGGTCCTTTAATACCAGCTATGTTTTTGACAGCCTGGGTTTCTTTTAGTGTCCATGCCAATAGGGCCCCTGCTTTGTCTCCAGATTCGTAATATATTTTTTTTTTGAAAAACAGGAATCTTCTAGTTGTTTCCTCAAAGAGGTGTTGTAATGACTTCCTACACTCCAATAATTCAAGAGCCGACGGACAGAGAATGTTTATGTAGTGCCTCTAGTTTTGCTATCTTATTGGTAATGTCCTGAATTTTTTTATTCCTGATTTTCTTTTGTATGGAGCCTATTTTGATTAAATCTCCTCTTATGGCACACTTGTGGGCTTCCCACATCATCAGGGGATTGATGTCTGGCGTGTCGTTAGTATTAAAAAAGTCTTTCAGTCTCTGTGTGATGTCTGCTAGGGACTGAGGGTTCGTCAGCAGTGAAGCGTTCAGTCTCCACTGTTTGGTCTTAGGTGTGGTGGTGGCCAAGTTGGCCTCCATTGCTATCGGAGCGTGGTCCGAGATGGACTGTATGCCAGCCTGGGCACCTGTGACCTTTATTAGGTCCTTTTGGGTGATGAATAGGTAGTCTATACGTGACCACCTATTATGTGGGGTGGAGTAGAATGTGTAGTCTTTTCCATCGGGGTGCGTGAATCTCCATGTATCTATTAGTTGTAAATTTCTAAGGCATGCTTTTATTTTTTTGAGCACTCCAAATGAGACGCTCGACTTCCCTGAAGAGGTGTCTTCTATCGGGTTCAATGGGAGGTTGAGGTCCCCGCCCAGTATTATACATCCCTGACCAAAACCCATCAGGGTCTGTCACCTTTTTACAAAATGCTGCTTGGGCTGAATTTGGGAAATACACATTTGCCAGAGTTATGGGGGTGTTTCCATAGGTCCCTTTTAGAAAAATAAATCTGCCCCCGGGGTCTGTCAGTTTTTTTGTCAAAGTAAAGGGAGCATCTTTACTGACTAAGATTGTCACTCCTTTCGTCTTAGCCTCATCATTAGTGGCATGGTATGCTTCTGGAAATGTCGAGTTAGTAATTTTGGGGATCTGGTTTGTCTTAAAGTGGGTTTCCTGGAGGAAAACAAAATGCGGCCTACCTTTTCTCCACTCTCGGAGGAGTGTGGTCCTTTTCTCTGGGATGTTCAGTCCTTTCACGTTGTGTGAGACCACCAGGGGATGCCGGCCCAGCGAGGAGTACGCCATCCCTCCAATTCGCTCAGGGACTGTCTTGGAGTCAAACCAGGATGGTTTCAACGCAATGCCCCCGGGCAGGTATACGGCGGCAGGCGGCAACCAGGAGACAAGGACGAAAGAGGATAGTTAGTAGAGGTAGAAAGAACAGGTAGAAAGAGTTAGAATTGTGAGAACACCAATCGGAGTATTGTAATAAACACTTTGGGACACCGTTAAGGGTGTCCAACCTTAAGTGAAGTTGCAGTGGCCCCGGTGTGGGGGTAACCCACCTCAGGGCCACTTTGCGGGAGCGCGGGTGGCGCAACAAACAGACGGGTTCAAGCCCGTTTCAGAGAGAAAAAAAATTTCTTTCGCTAAACAGATCAAACCAAACTAATTGCAACAAAAACACGTTACTGAGAGGCAAGGAGGGAACACAGCCTCTGTAATCAACAAATGAGAGCAGAACAATTAAATTGTTGTTTGTGATTCCTGAGAAAACAAAAAAAAAAAAAAGAAGTTGCTGAGGATGGGAGTTTTGTAGGGTCATAACATTTTTCAGCATTTTCCCGAAAGTCTAGGGGATTGGTGTTTGATGGTTATAGTCTGCTAGGTTGTTCCATAAATTTCTATTGTGTTGGTCTAGTAGTTAACCTTGCTGTCCATAGGGTCAGGGATTTCCTTTGTTGTCTCTTGTATATTTTTTTTTTTTGTTTTTTTCCCTTTTTTTTTCTTCTTTTCTTCTTTTTGTAAGTGCGTTCAGTTTTGTCCGTGTGCACCTGATCTAGATTCAGTTTGTCCGTAGGTTTCAGGTATCGGTGCATATGGGGTCATATTATGATAGTTCTTTTATGTTGGGCTTCAGGTATTGTGACAGATCTGGGATCAAATAGAGCGTTTGTCACACATTGTGAAGTGGGGTCGGCGTCCGGATCAGTAGGTCTAGGTTTTAGTCGACTTATGGTAAAGGGCGGTGTGGGCAGACTGTGCTGTATGGGGAGTTGAATATTCAAAGCAGATTTCACTCTCTGCTGTAATTTAATCCATGTTGTTGTTTCTGAGCGGGGATGCATGCCTGCTTGGTGTGCCCGCCAGTGAAGAACCTGCTTTACTGTGTTTCGCCTTTTTGCTTTGTCGCTTTTCAGGTGTGGCATTGAGGGATCTTGTGGGACTCCTGGCTATCGGTGGTAAGATGAACTCCTGGTACCAATCCGACAAGTCTGGTTGGTCTATTTCCAGTGTGTTGCAGAAGTCACCTAAGTCAGCGGGCGTCCGTAGAATGGCTTGTTTCCCTGCTTGTGTTACCACTAGGGCAAAGGGGAAGCGCCATGTGTATCGTAAGTCTTTGGCTCTGAGCAGCTCTAGTAGCGGGCGCAGGGCGCAGCGGTTTTTTAGTGTAATTTAGGATAAGTCCTGGTATAGCTGTATATTCTCCCCATTAAAGACTATCTGGTTGTTGCGTCTAGCGTGGCGCATGATCTCTTCTTTCAATTTGAAGTTCTGCAGACAGCAGATAATGTCTCTGGGTGGTGCCGTATCAGGGCCTCTGGCTCATAGGGCTCTATGAGCTCTGACAAAATTGATCTCTGTGTCCTCCTGTCTATCTAGTAGACTATTGAACAGTCTCTGCAAGGCCTGTATAATTTGGATAGGCTCTACTGACTCAGGTATCCCCCTCACTCGTATGTTACACCTGCGCCCCCTGTTGTCCAAGTCTTCTAAATGCGCGGTTTACCTCTATCAGATGGGAGGCATGAGTGTCTGTTATGGCTTCCAGTCTCTGTAGGGCCTTGTCTCTCCGTTTCCCCATATTTTCTATATGTGCGATTTTGTCGTTTAGAACCAGCAGGTTTGATTTTAAGTCTGTTATGGCCGCTGAGAAGGTGGACTTGATGTCCGCTGCAAAGCAGGACATGTCCGCATATGTCAGAGGTTGTGAGGAGCGGGAGCCGTTCCTACCTGCATCCTCTGCCGCTGACTGGGAGTCCTCGCTGAGGTCTTCCTCTTCCCTCTGCAGCCGCGCCATCTTGGTTTCCTCCACGCTGCTGTTTTTTCCCAGCCAGGTTTTAAAGAGATCTGAGATGTCTCTAGCGGTAGATGAAGCGTGTCCGCGGCAGGTTCTGGATTTGGGAGTCTGGTATGTCAGTTTTCCCATCCTTCTGGTCAAATTAGGGTCAGGAATCGGGCTTAGAGCTGTGTTCCCTCACGGAGCTCCTCTAGTGTGCGTCCGTCTCCATCGCGCGCCAAGCCACGCCCCCCTATATATACAATATTTATTTAAAATTATGTAACTCCTGGTCTATGTCCTGTATCTAAGCAATAAATACCTTATGTGAAATTAATAGTAAGTTGCTGCAAGCATCAATATGCGTTCCCACAATAAACAATAGAACATGGTATACTGGAAGATGCTGTGCTACCTACCCTCATCTATCTATTTCCATGAAAAAACATATACATATCTTATTGATAATTAACATAAATACATATCTGTGTACTATTATATGAAAACAAAAATAAGTGAATCATCTGGTGATCCAAATAATTAATTGTGACTGTATATATCAACATACAAAGTGCAATGTGTAATTAAAACTTCCTATGAAAATTAAATAAAGATCATTCTACTCTGTATCTCAGTCTATTAGTGTTATCAATGTCCTCAATATTTTCTTTCATGTGCATTACGCAGTGAATCCTCAGTCAGTAAATATACTTCATAACTTTAAACTATTACCTACCTCTACAGTAACTCCCACCACCATTTATATATTGCCCTCATCTCGGGATATGGACCCAATACACTGATTACATCAGCCAGCACTTTTTCCTTTTAAGGGTCAGTGGCTCGCCCCCCCTCCCTTTTTTTCATGTTATTTCCTTCATGGGGGCAGTATGTTGAATGGCTTCACTTCATATCCTCATGGTCTTTTCCAATTTCACACTGCAAACACTTCAAGAGTGTGTCCCTTTAAGGCAGGGATCCTCAAACGACGGCCTTCCAGCTGTTGCAGAACTACACATCCCATGAGGCATTGTAAAACTCTGACATTCACAGACATAACTAGGCATGATGGGAATTGTAGTTCCTGAACAACTGGAGGGCCATAGTTTGAGGACCCCTGCTTTAAGGGGTCGGAACTCCATGTGGACACTACAATGGCTCAACACAGACAGGGTCTTTTCACAAGGTGAGGGTTTACATGAACTTTAAGAATGCTAAAATATAAAATCATTAAAACTATACTATTAAATTATCCTATTAGTGCCACCTTCTAGTGAATATATAGCATATTGCACTCCCTACTCTTTATTGTTACAAATCACTAAAAATTCAGTTTAAATCAAACTCTAAATTGAGTCCTCTTCGTGCCAGTGTTTGTATTTCAAATATCCCCCTCAATTCTTTCTGACTTAATTTTGTTACTCCCCCTCCAATCACCTTTGTTTTTCCAACCCTCAAAATTGCAATTGGGAGGGGTTTTTATTGTGCCCCCCTCCAATGGCCTTCATATTTTCCCAGTCCCCAAAATTGCAATTGAGTGACGTCTTTATTGTGGTACATCATGAAATGCTTTGATACACTGTGCTTTTTAAAACCTATTGATATAATATAGATCCTAAATTCTCCTACTGAGTTGCCTTTTGGTCCTCCCTACGTATTGTATTCCACAGGGACACTGAAAAGCATATACAGCTCCTTCTGTACTAAATATTATAACATTTTTTATGTTGTACTTTTTATAGTATGAGATATGAATGTTGTATGTTTTTTCATGGTAATAGTTAGATGACGATAGGTAGTGCAGAATCTTCCAGTATACCATCATATATATATATATTTATATTTACCGTATCTTACAAAAGTGAGTACACCTCTCACACTTTTGTAAATATTTTATTATTATATCTTTTCATGTGACAACACTAGGGATCGCCCGAACAGACCCCTGTTCGGTTCACACCAGAATTTTCGAACACAGTGAAAGTTCAGACCTGAATAACGAACCCCATTAAAGTTAATGGGACCCATACTTCAAAAATGGCCATTTTGAAGGCTAATATGCAAGTAATTAGGCATAAAATGTTTATAGGGGTCCAGGTCCTGCCCTGGGGGACATGTATCAATAGAAAAAAGTTTTGGGCTTTGGATGTCGGTGGTGCCTTCACACCATAACTCTACAGAGGTGCGCTTCATGAAGACAAAAATTGGCCTTTCTGTAAAAAAAAAATTGCAATGGCATGCACCTGTCAAACAGGTGCAGAAAAATTAGTCTTTGGGTGTCGGTGGCGCCTTCCCACCATAACCCTTTGTGCCCCATTTGTGTGGCTCTTATGGGCTGAGTGGTTGGTTATTAAATGTCCTGTTAAGCATGTGGTAACCACATGGCTTGTGTTTTTGCCACGTTTGATGTGCCTGAGACACAGTTTGCAGATAGCAACAGTGCGATCTGCTGCAGATGTGCTGAAAAAGGCCCAGACAGCTGAGATTTGGGAAGTGGGCCGGGAGATAACAGTTGCAGAATGTGATGGAAAATAGGGTGGCTGCTCTCTGCTCTTTCTTGATGTCAGCCTCCTTAGGGTTGTGCTGCCTCACCTTCAGTTTCCTCCTCTGCTCTATCTGGCACCCAAGTCACATCAGTATCATCATCATCATCATCATCTCCATCTGCTCCATCTTCATCATCATCATTACCACTGGAGACAACTTGGCAATACACTGCAGCTGGGGGAACATGAATGCCAATTTGTCTACCAGTGTTCTCCCCTCTCTCTAGGCTCATGTTCCTGTCATCCTCAACCTCAGAACCAACATCTGAATCTAGTAATGACTGGGCATCATCAAGGAGCAAGTGGCTGTCGCTGTTGTCAGATAACTCAGCTGACTCTTCCTCCATGGCTGATGTTGGGGCTATGGCAGGAATAGATGTGGACAAGGAGGCAGGTTTATCCACTCTGGCAACTGCAGCGGACTGCACAATTGTCTCTGCTTGCGTGACAGAGGATGAGGTGGATGAGGAAGGTTTAGTAAGCCAGTCCACCACCTCCTCTGCATGCTGTGGTTGGATAGCACGGACAAACTCACTAAAGATAGGAAATTATGCCCTGCCTGAGGACTGACCACCACGTCCCCCTTTGCCTGTGGACACATTTGTTGCTGCCCCCCTGACAGTGCCAAGGGAACATCTGCCTCTTCTTGTTGTCCTCCAGGACATTATTGGGAGGGAGGGAGCGGTGCTTATTAGCAAGTGTAAAGAAGAAGTGGAAATCTGTACGTAGATGCACTTTAATCAATGTAAAGTGGTGTTTGGTGCACTTTACACAGACACACTCCACGGATACACTATACTACACTGCAATATAATGCATCAAACGTAAATGGCGTTAAACTGGCAGTAACGGGCAAAACTATATGGTGTAAAACTGGCAGTAATGCACACAAAAGTAAATGGCGTTAAACTGGCAGTAACACACACAGAACTATATGTCGTTAAACTGGCAGTAACGCGTACAGAAGTAAATGGAGTTAAACTGGCAGTAATGCACAAAACTATATGGCGTTAAACTGGCAATAACGCACAAAACTATATGGCGTTAGACTTTCAGTAAAGCACACAGAAATATATGGTGTTAAGCTGTACAGTTTTGAACATAACCTGTCCTTCATCAAGCTGTGTGTAATCACATACTAACATTTTCACCTTATTTCCCACACTCCAGGGTGTAACCACACAGGTGTATCACAGCAACCAATTCATTACCCGGATTAACCCTTGTTATAGCTTGATTCTAAATCTCAATTAATAAAATATATACAATGTACATCATCACATAAATTAACCCTAAATCACAAAATACCCAAAGTCATTTCTTCTATAGCCTTTATTTTATACTATTTTCAAATATTCTCCTATGGCTTATGTCCTCCTATATTTCCTTTGCGGCATATCTTCCTACCTGTGAACACAAGCATAGCAGTAATAAATAGAGTTGAGCGAACCTCTGGAAGTTCAGGTTCTGCTGGTCCGGCCGAACTTCGGGTCAAAGTCCGGGTTCAGGTCCGGACAGAAGCCGAACGTTCGCACGGACCCCGAACCCCATTGAAATCAATGGGGACCCGAACTTTTAGGCACAAAAATGGCTGTAACAATGTCCTGGCAAGGGCTAGAGGACTGCAAAAGGAAGTAAAGTGGGGGTAAGTGCAGGGCAAGTGCCCTACAAAAAAATGGGGATAGGGAAAATAAATTAAAATCAAATAAAAAAATGGGAAGGGGGGTGGATGTGGAGTAGGAGCCTAGAGGTTGACTAGGCCGTGACCGTGGCAGTGTAGGTGGAAGTGGCGGGGGTAGAGGAGTAGGAGGAGGTAGCCAACATGGTATTTTTTTTTTGTTTGTTTATAATTGGGGTAGCCCCCAAAATATTGAGGCCTGAAATAATTTTACTTAGTCCGTACCTAAGGTGTTCTGAACAGACATGGAACACGTCTTATTTGTAAATCTGGCCTGAGTGTGTCGGTAAGTATATGAACAAAAAAACTTCTCCGGAGTTATAAAACCCCCGATGGGGTTAATATTTGTTTGTTTTTTTTTTATGGTACAACCGATGGAGGAGGAT
>BLSH010516131.1:183048-198766 GCA_018402905.1 Glandirana rugosa | reverse complement strand
AAAGTTAGTTCGAAGTGTTGTATGGGCTGTTGTGGAGAACAAGGTTGTTTTTTGAAGGAATGGTAGATGAGTACTATATTGTGCTTATTAGTACTCCATAAGCTTTGTCGTAAGTTTCTAGATACTTTAGTAGTCATCTGTGACCAGATAGGATTGGCTACTGGGGTTAGATGTCTCTAAAGATTGTGGGTGGGGGAGATAATTTATATCTTCCCGTTGTAGTCACTTTCTGTTTGATCATGTATCGCTTAAATTTCCTTGTCCACCCTTTTTCGTGACGGGCCGGAATCCGTGTATAGGAACACCCGTGACAAGTGTTACGGGTGTATAATCTTTTCCGTTTTACTACTACGAGGGGTTACCTGCGTGTAAAATACGGGAACAGTGCCCACAAGGATATGTGCCTAAGGCCGGGCAGTGCTTTTTCCCACCTGTTCCTTTAAATTCGCTATGTACTAGTTTGTCTTTCACTGATGTTGCCCTTCTATATTTAATAGAGGGGGTGGGTGTTAGAAATCTCTGTAGATTGGGGTCATCGGTTAGGATAGACCAGTGTCTACTGATGATTTCATAGATCTTTGAATGCTGTTTCGAATACCTCATGATTATTCGTGTTATATCATGAGTAGATGGTAAGGAAGTTTTTTGTTGGAACAAGAGGTGTTGTCGGGTATGTTGTGAAGCTTGATTGAAAGCTCGCTTCAAACACGACCGACTGTACCCTCTTTCTAATAGTCTCTTTTGAAGAAGTGCTGCCTCACTCTTGTATGTGTGATCATCTGAGCAGTTTCTCCTCAGGCGGTGGTACTGTCCATATGGTATGGATTTTTTTAAAGGTTACCGGATGAAAGCTTTCCGCATGCAGAATTGTATTTCCAGAGGTGCTTTTTCTATAGAGCTTACTCTTTAACTTGCCTTCCTTACCTTTGCAGATAGGGACATCTAGAAAAGTGACCATTTCTTGGTCAAAAACCGACGTGAATTTTAAATTGAAGTTGTTGTGATTGAGGAGTCCCAAAAATTTAACGAGATCTTCTTTGGGTCCATCCCAGATGACGAAGATGTCATCTATGTACCTAAGCCACACTGAAATGTGGCCTGTGTACCCGACAAGGTCCTCGTCACCTAGGAGGGATTGCTCCCACACCCCCAGGTAAACATTGGCGTAGGATGGGGCACAGCAGGTCCCCATCGCTACACCTTGTACCTGGAGGTAGTGGGAGCCATCAAAAGTAAAAACATTGTGATACAGGATATATTCCAATCCCTTAAGGAGGAACTCCACAAGTGCTTCATCATGTGTGGAGCCTTGTTGTAACACTTTTTGAACAGTAACCAGCCCCTTGGAATGGGGGATGGAACTGTACAGTGCTTCTACGTCTATGGTGACCAAAAAGGCTTCTGACGATATGACCAAGTTGTCCAACAGTTTTAAAAAATGGATAGTATCCTTCACAAAGGAAGGTAATGACATGATGTATGGTTGAAGGTACGCATCGATCACTCTACTTAGGTTTTCAGATATGCTTCCATTCCCTGAAATAATGGGTCTTCCTGTTGGGGCAAGGGGATTTTTGTGTATTTTGGGGAGACTATAAAAAGTCGGTACCTTTTGGGTGTTTGGTTTTTACATACTCATACAGGTCTTGATTTATTACGCCCCTATGATACGTGGAATCAATCATGGTATAGAACTCCTCATGGAATTTGTCAATGAGGGTTCGAGGAATAGATCTATACCACTCCTTATTCAGGAGGATATTTTCACACATAGTTTTATAAAATATGTTGTCCATTAATACAACATTGCCACCTTTATCAGATGGCTTTATGACAATACTTTGGTTATTTGCCAAAGTGTTCAAGGCAGCAACTTCTTTTGCTGAAAGGTTTTTAGGGGGGGATTTTTTGCAGGGTAAACTACAGATCTCTTTTAGGGTTTGTTTAAGAAAAGTGACTATGTTCGGATTGTTATTCAGAGAGGTAAATTTGGAGGAGGGTTTTTTGAAACAGGTAGTTGGATTACGTGTCGACTTATTCACTTCCTCTAAGAGTTGATCCAGATCTATCTGGTCAATGAGGTCTATGGTGTTATTTTCCTCAAAGAGCAGGGTTAGATCCTTCAAAGCTCTGAATTCACGCATGCTATATTGTGACCAATCAGTGTCATCCTGTCGTTTACTATCTTTAGCATAAGTACATTTGAGATGGAGTTTACGAGCGAATAGCTGTAAGTCTTTGATTGTTTCAAATACGTCCATATTTTGTTGAGGACAAAAAGATAGTCCCCTCGCGAGGACTGCTTCCTCCATTGGGGACAGTACATGTGATGATAAATTCACCACATTCAATTGTCTGTTTGTACTCGAATCACATAGGGATCCATGCCCTTCCCTCCTTTGTTCGTCACTGGGGAGCAAGCTCCCCGTACCGAGTTTAAAGGCTTCTGGGTTAATAGTTTGCCACGGTTATTTGTTGGAGGATTTCGTAAATTATACCCACAACTTTGAGATCCAGACGCATCTGAATGCGATGAATCCGATTCTTCTCTACCTGCAACTCGGGGCTCACATGCAACTGCCCCTTCTGATGCCAATGTGGTAGTGCTTTGTGCATAATCCGAATCAGTATCTGTGGCTCGTTTCCACTTGTGCTGTGTAGCAGCACCCTTTGAACCACGACCCCCTCTGCGTCGTCCGCGCTGAGGAAAGCCACGGCCGTTGGGATGTCTAGTGTGAAACTCCTGAGTGTCATACAATTGTTGATCCCTTTGTGTCATGTATCGTTTGAAGTGTGTATTAGGGGGGGTCCATTTATAGGCTTTCCCCTCAGAAAATGTGGTTTTATCTCTCCAAAATTTGGTCTCTTTCTTTTGTAGTATATTTTTATTGTATTTGGAGAGGTCCTCTTTTAATTTTGCATGTAATTTAGTGAACAGTGCATTCTGTGAAAAAGGAGCTAAAGCTGTCTCTAATTCACTAATTTTTATATCCAAATTTTCAGTTTGTTTTTTATATTCCTTTATAAAAATGGTCATCATTTCTTGGGAACATTTCCATAGATTTGTTTCCCATTCTTTTTTGCACTCCTCACTGATGTGCTCTAAATTTGGAAAAATTTGAATTCACAGACCCAAAGGGTTAATATCCTCCCTAATATACCTTTCAAAAAGTTTAACATGCCAAAAGAATGCAGATTTTTTCTCCAAAACTTTGTTTAATTTATGTATGAGGGATATAATCTGAGTATCAATCTGTTCCCCCTGCTCAAAGTCAGTCTCATAACCTGACATAAGACTGACCCAATCCTCTCCTCGAAAACCATCCATATTGTATCAATACTTTTTGAAGGAAACAATCATATGAAGAAAAAGGAAAACATTGCCAATTGCGTGCAGTGTGCAATGGGCCGACTCAAAATGAGAATATGTCCACTCCACAATGCACACAGTAGGGGTATATACTGTACCTAAAACAGCATTACTAGACATATACAATGTATAAAACATTCACATAGGTCAAATCCATGTCCGACATGCACACCAAAGCAGCTCAAAAATTTGTGATGGTCTCATAAAATGGTGGGGGTAGGGTGTTTAACCACCCAAAATTACTAAGAAACTCGAAGAGAAAAATAGGTGCTAGTGTTGAGACCCAAAAATTTCTGCCGTCCCCTTTATGTTTTAAATACATCTAGGAAGGAGTCCCCCATTAAGGGTTTTTTGGCAGTAAATGTAAACAAGTTTTTTCAAACCAATTTAGTAAAGAGAAAAAGTTTAGAAATGTCTTTTTTATTTTATTTGTAAAAAATGTGTATATATGGTCCAATAATTACATAGAAAAAAAGGAAAAAGCTCTGGTTGTACATAAATGAGACATGTATTGCATACAATCATTTGCAGATAATAAGAAAAAGGAAATGACAAAACTGTGCAGCCAGGGGCCGCATAGAGTCCCCTACGCGTTTCAACCCCTTAATATTGTCTGGGCCTTCCTCAGGGGGATCATAAGCATCACCCTTTTCTATAGTATGAAAGAATGAAAATTAGAATCGTACAAAAATATAAGAATATAAATAATAATGCTCATTATATAATGAAATTCAACACTTACAATACTGCAATTTGATCTTTAGGTACAATCTCAGTCATCCAGAGCATATTAAAATTAGCAGTGTGACGCACAAAGACTGCATCAGCTTGCTGCATGGTCATCTCCACCAACCACCTAGGGGCAGAAGCTCCACCATGTTTTCACAGGAGTTTGCAAGAGGCCACACTCAATCCTCCCCTATTTGGAGGGAGGGGGGAGGTTGCAGTTAACCCTCCTGGAAGAAATAGATATAACAAACTACTAGTATGATAATAAAAGAATGAAACACAATAGGGGTGGAGGTTCACAGGCAGGCACCCCAAATCACCGTGCTTTCCCATCCGGAAGCAACAGTGTGGAGTAAATCTTACTGACTTACCAACGACTCCCTGCATACCTTTGGCTACTAATTAATAGAACCAAAGTAGGCTGCTAAGCCGTGAGACACTTTGAGCTTCATCACCTCATTATGTCCTATTCCTGTAGGAGGTGCAATGCTCTGATTACCTGGCTCACCAAATATAACTGGTAAATTATAACTATTAAAATGCTACTGGCATCCCCATACCCAGACTGAGAATCCCCAAGTGCCATCTGCCCAACAGAATTGTGACCATGTACACACAGGACTAAATGGCTTACTTATCCGGAAACCTCCTGGTAACTTTCCACACGCTGGATTGGCACACACAAACTCTGGTAGCAAGGTCTTGGGCTTATTATGATGATCAACCGGACACAACGATCATCTTAAATGTCTGACCACACCACAATGGGGATGGAGTATCATATGTGGGAGCCTGATGGCGGGGTACTACCCTCCACTGAAACACTACAGGAAGGCTGAGACAGCCCCTCACCGACCGGCTGGTCATGTGTCTCACCATTCTGCAAACGCTCAGGAGAGACATCCCCTGATAAGATATGAAACGTATTGATAGTACAACAGTGGCAAACCTACTCAGACTGACTTAGCTGAGTTGCAGGGGACAGTTCAACCATTTACTCCATACACAGGAATCATCAATACCTGCTTAAAATCCTTTTCTTTTTGATAGCTAGACCATGGCTGTGTTCCTTTTCCTCTTCTCCCTCATACTGATTTGTTAACTTGTTACATTACTGATTTTATCATATAAATTTAATGCAGATATCTCTGTTAGCTAGCTTATAGCTGAGTTAGAATCGGTTTATCTGTTGGGGTGGACACCACCCCGTCTGAGTCGTTGCACCTCCTGTGCTCCCACAAAGTAGATCTGGTTTGGGAACTCCCCACACCAGGTCTTACTACCTTGTCACTTAAGTTGAGATATTCCTAGTGATATCTTAAAGTGTTAAACAATTCTCTCCGATTTGAATATTCTCTACTTCTAAACTCTGCACTGTCTTAACTCTGATCCTTCTTTTTTCTTTCTAGATCAGGGGGGTTCAGACCGCTAGGCACTAATGAAACTTTTTCTTTAATTTTCCGCAAGAGGTTCATCCGCAGAGCTCTCTCCATCAGGTCACGTAGAGGCCAAACAGATGGCGTACTCCTCACTAGGAAGATGCCCCCTGGTGATTTCACATAACGTGAAAGGGTTGAATGTACCAGAGAAGCTAATTGCACTCCTGAGAGAACTCAAGAAAGGTAGGTCGCATTTTGCTTTCCCCCAGGAAACCCATTTTAGGACCAATCAGATCCCCAGAATTACCAACTCGTTCTTCACAGAGGCCTTTCATTCCACTAATGACGAAGCCAAGATGAGGGGGGTGACAATCTTGGTTAGCAGGGAAGCCCCCTTCACCCTCACTGACAAGTTCATAGACCCAGGTGGCAGGTACATCTTCATCAGGGGTACCTACGGGGATACGCCTATAACATTAGCTAATGTGTATTTCTCAAACTCTGCACAAGTGACATTCTGTCAAAAAATGTCCCAAGACTTACCAGGCTTTAAGATTAATCAGAATGGGCTCCAAACATAAAAAAGCCAGAGATTAGGAAATCCAAAACCTTTCGAGGAAAATAGCCAACCTTGAGACCCTCCACAAACACTCCCTGTCAGCCCAATCGGCCCTGGAGCTACTGGAGTGCAAGAAGTCCTAGCCTGTCCGAGCCTGTTTGAGGAGTCTGCCAGGAGATTTCTGTTCTTCAAAAAAAAAAATATACTACGAATCGGGGGACAGATCAGGAGCCCTTAGGGAAACACAGATTACTAAAAATATTGCGAACATCAGAGGACCGGATGGCAAATTAGAGGTAAGCACAGACAAAATAGAGTCTCATTTTTACCAATTCTACACCAAACTTTATAACGTTCCCCGACAGCATAGACCCGCTGACATTGTAGGAAAAAAACCCAAGTGATAATTGACTATTTGTCACAAAGCGGCCTTCCCAAGATATCTACCTCAGACCTTACCCAAATAGAGGACGAGATCACAGTGACGGAATTGCAACTGGCAATAGGCGAACTCAAACCAGGGAAGAGCCCGGGGCCAGACGGTCTAACCTCTATATATTACAAGACTTTCATGGACACCTTGACGGACCCCCTACTCAAAGCCCTGAACTCTCTGCTGGCCACGAATAATGTCCCTCAGGACTTCTTAGCTTCTCATATCGCTGTGATCCCCAAGCTGGGTGGAGATGCGGCCGACCGCTCCAACTATATCTCTTTGCTAAATATGGACCTAAAGCTCCTTGCCAAGGTTCTGGCCAACAGACTGAGACCACTCTTGTTATGCCTGATAGGACCAGAACAAGTAGGCTTTATGTCTGGTCAAAAGATAATGTGATTAAGGCTAGAGTTGAGGGAACCTGAACTTTAAAGTTCGGGTTCATACCGAACTTTGGGGTGTCCGTGACCCGGACCCGAACCCGGACATTTGAAAAAAAGTTTGGGTTTGAGTTCTGGGTTCGGGTATTTGATCACGCATGTTGAATAGCTGCAGAGCAGCCAAACAACAAGCATTTCACTGGTTTTCCCTAGAAGCCATCACAGCCATGCCTACTAATGGCATGGCTGTGATTGGCCAGTGCATCATGTGACCCAGCCTCTATATGAGGCTGGAGTCACAGTGCTGCATGTCACATGCTCTCTGGGTAGTGTAGGGAGAGGATGCTGCCGGTGCTGTGAGGGACAGATTGCAGATAGATAGATAGGTAGAGATTACTATTACTACTGCTTTTAGGGACAGATTGCAGATAGATAAATCGGTAGAGATTACTACTACTACTGCTTTTAGGGACAGATTGCAGATCTCATCCTGCATTACAGAAAGATCTGACTGGACTAGGTAGAGTCTACTGCTTAGAGGTACAGATTATTGTTCTAAAATCATCTCCTAGTTCTATAGGGCCAGGTTCCTGTTGTTGCTGTAAGGGACAGATTATTGTTCTAAAATCATTTTGCAGCCCTCTAGCACTTTCCAGGACTCTTTTACGGTCATTTTTGTGCCGAAAAGTTTGGGTCCCCATTGAATTCAATGGGGTTCGGGGTAAAGTTCGGGTCAAGTTCAGTACCGAACCCGGACTTTTTTCCGAAGTTCGGCCGAACCCACCGAACCCGAACATCCACGGGTTCGTTCAACTCTAATTAAGGCTCTCCTGCTGACCCAGGGAGCACACTCCCGTGGACTCAGAGGCCTTCTCCTGTCCACGGACGCGGAGAAGGCCTTTCACCGAGTGTCATGGGACTTCATGTTTGACACGTGTCGCTATGTTGGCTTAGGCCCACACATGATGGCTTGGATCTCCGCGTTACCAAAATCCCTCAGCAAAACTGAAAATAAACGGTACCCTTTCAGAAAAGGTCCTAATAAAAAATGGAACCAGGCAAGGGTGTCCACTCTCACCACTTTTGTTTATATGAACACTGGAGCTGTTCATTAGATCAGTGAACAAAGACGCCTCAATTAAAGGGTACGTGGTGGCAGACAGAGAGTTCAAGGTGGCTGCTTACGCGGACGATCTCTTATTTTTCTTGACCGACCCACACATTACCATACCAAATTTAGTTAGACATTTCTCCCATTTTGGCTATCTAACCAATTTAAAGATTAACCTATCAAAATCAGAAGCACTAAATATATACCTGCCAGCAACAGAATTACAAAGAGCAAAAGCGAATTGCCCATTTAGATGGGAATCCGTGACCCTCAAATACCTGGATGTTCGGCTGACCTTGAAAGTCAAAAATACATTTGACCATAATTTTCCCCATTTATTGAGAAAGATAGGTAATGATCTTAAATCATGGCACCTGAAACACCTTTCGTGGTTCGGCAGGGCAGCAGCACTTAAGATGACAGTCCTCCCTAGGTTATTATATCTTATGCGCGCATTACCCGTAACTATTCCCCAATCATTCTTCAAGACCTTACACTCTTATGTCTTGCAATTTCTTTGGAGTCACAAAAAAACGAGGATAAAACTTAAATATATTACCAGACCAAAGGAATTGGTTGGAATGGGACTCCCGGACTTTAAATACTATTTTCTTGCTTCCCACCTAACCAGAGTGGTTGATTGGCACTGCCATGAAGACCTCAAAGATTGGGTCGGTCTGGAAAAAGCCCTAAGTCCTCTCCCCTTACGCTTTTCATCTTGGATCCCCTGGTCAATACAAAACAAAGACATGGTACGGCACCCTATCACGGGAGACACGCTGAAAGCATTCCAGATAGTCGCCAGCAAACACAACATCACAAGCAATCTAAGTCCTTTGACACATTTAAAGGACAACCCAGCCTTCCTTCCCAGTATAACAAACCGGAACTTACAACCCCTAGATGATACACTGAAACTGACAGTTAAAGATTCAAAACAGACTATGGTCTACCTAATCTCCCTCGCTGGACCTATTTACAAATTCACAGTTACGTGACAGACAGAAGACAAAAAAAGTGACTTCACCAGATCCCCCACTACTCTAGAACAGGACTGTTCGAGTGGAGACCATTTCCAAAAAGCAACCTCGAGCACATACACCGGGTTAAACCATTCTGACACAAACCAGGAAGACAGATTTAGAGACCACTGGTCAGGGGATCTGCAGATGGATATCTCGGAGAACCAATGGAAACGTGCATACATCCTGGCTCATAAATGTTCCATCAGCACAAGAACACAGGAAACTGCATACAAGTTGTTGGTGGATTGGTACCTGACCACAGCGAAGCTTAGGAAATGGTACCCCCATTCCTCTGGCCTATGCTGGAGATGTGGAGCTGAAGGCACACTGATACACATATGGTGGCATTGCTCACTCCTGGCACGCTACTGGAATGAGGTCAGGGACATAATCCGCCAAATCACTGAAACAACTCTCACGCTTAACCTGGCGTGTTGCTTGTTACACATTAACTATTTGTCCCTAAAATGCTATAAACGCTCACTGACCAAGCATTTATTGGACTCTGCTAAATCGTTGATCCCAACCCGGTGGAAATCCACTACAACTCCGTCCATTAAAGTTTGGCTATGGAAGATCGTGGAAATTTGCGATATGGAAGAAACCCTGGCCCATTCTGAAAACCAGGTAGGGAGGTATCATAAAACATGGTGCCCCTGATTTGTTTCACTTCTCTGCACAATGTGAGAACTTACTATCTCAGTAGGATATTGCCCATGCTACATAAAGAGACCTGCTCTTGTGGGCATATGATTACTGACTTCTTAACACACTTATAGTTTCTGACATCCTGAATCAGCAATGTTTAATAATCAAAGTGGGACTAGGCAGGGATGTCCGCTATCCCCGCTACTGTTGCCCTCCTTATGGAACCTCTAGCCCAACTCATCCGTACGCATCCTGACATCAGGGGCATAGAACACGGCGGCATTCACCACAAAATCAGCCTCTTTGCGGATGATATCCTAATTTTTTATGCCCTGAGGATCGTAAAACTGTAAACAATCCCATTACTAAACACTCCCTCAAAATATGGGACAAACTTAAAGTGGTGCATAATCTAAAATCCCCACATAACCCCTTACTGTCCTTTTTGAAGAACCCGGCCTTTTACTCTGCTTGGGAATCCCACCTCTCCTTCCAGGCCTGGCTCACAGCAGATCTTTTCCGCCTATACAAGCTTGCGTCAAATACGTCCCTACTCCAATTTACCACACTATGCAATACCCATAACCTTCCCAAGTCCGAACTATTTAGGTACATAATTTCTGACATCCTGATACATCTGATAGATGCAATACGCCGTAAAATCCTTGCGGACCTTCATAGAGATAGAAACAAGTGCCTGGCGGTCTACTGATACGTTTAAGACGCTTACTCCTCATACTTCTTTCTCTTTCCTTCTCTCACTCTGCCCTCTACCTCCCATTTTCCTTTTACTCTTCATTGTCAATAGTATATTTCTCCCTGGCATAGTATTGGAAGGTTTATTCCGGGTGATGCCTGGGAGTAAGAAGACTTTCAATTGACAATTACTACATCAGTTGAGATTGTTGTTGTTTACTCAAATGAAAACTATAATATCCCTGCCTATGTGCTAATGTGGATATACATCATCTGAGTTTAAATAAGATACTGAGGCATTATGTACTTACTGACTATATTTCTGTATTGTCATTATGTGTTTAAACAAACATATTTTCTGTATGCCTGTTTTAAGACCTAATAAACTTTAAATGAAAAAACAAAACAAAAACATGATTCATTGTTTAACATTATACAATTGTCCGGCTGCTCATGCTCTACATTTTTCGCCCTAGGTGGGGCTTCTTCAGGAGACTTATAGGTGCTGTATGAGGTAAGTACTACAGATGAGAGAAACCTAATATGTAAATATACAGTAAATATACATATAGGATCTGAGAAGATTCGCCCCTCTTATTCTTCACCTTTCGAATTTTTTACTTACCGGGACTGTCTGAAAATTGCACATTAGCACGAGCACCTTTATTTATTGCTGTTTTTGCACATTTTAGCAGTTATTTATGCTATATTTATGATTTATTGTATTGTGCTTATATTATCACATTCATTGCTATTCTAATCACTCATTGTTACTTTACATATTATTGGATTTGTTTGGACAGCGCTTCCACATGTACATGTATTTTACCTTTACTGGTGTGAAACACTGCTAGTGATAGCAGCAGCTCATAAATAAATCTTTATACACAGATTTTTTTACACAGATCTTTTTACACAGATTATTTTATTATAATCTTTATTTGCACATTTGGGAGCACATTACCACCATATTTTATTTTGTTACCTACACAGTAAATATACAATATTCATCATTTTAACATTAATAAACATCAAACTCTTAAATGTCAGCAGCAAGAACCCACCGGATAAATTAAAGATCAATTTTACAGTAGGTACACATAGGCAGCTTGCTTCACAGGAATCCAAACCAGTGCGGTAATAGTGACCATAGAGGAGAGACACAGGTGGCCTAAAGGGTGCATATATATAAATGAATTAGACATTCTCTAGACTGATTAATGAAAATATAATTGGAGTATTATCTGATGGTTAACTATATTGGACCAATTGGGTCACCCACAAATATATGTTGGGGAAAGATTCAGAGCCAAGGGAGATGAAGGAGCAGAGACAGGATGTTACCAATGAAAGACAAGGCCTGGTGGGATGAGGCCCAAGATATTAACCAGGCATGTAATCAGTCCGATGTAGTAAAGGAAGGTTTACCACACCAGGTGAAAAGGGATAGCTCAAAGGATCTGAGATGAGTACCCACCTCGGCTCACCACCGTAAACACAGGAAATTAAGGAATGGCTGCATCTCAAATCAGGATCCAATGTCTTTATTGTATAATATCCAGCATGTATGGTAACATCAGAGGATCAGTTGGCTAATGGTGGACATGTTTCCTGCATCTCATATGCACTTGATCATCACAATTAGGGCATGACAGTGTAAAGATATACAGTTGTGCTCATAAGTTTACAAACCCTGGCAGAATTTATGATTTCTTGGCCATTTTTCAGAGAATATGAATGATAACACAAAAACTTCTCTTTCACTCATGGTTAGTGTATGGCTGAAGCCATTTATTATCAATCAACTGTGTTTACTCTTTTTAAATCATAATGACAACAGAAACTACGCAAATGACCCTGATTAAAAGTTTACATACCCCAGTTCTTAATACCATATATTGCCCCCTTTAACATCAATGACAGCTTGAAGTCTTTTGTGATATTTGTGGATGAGGCTCTTTATCTTCTCAGATGGTAAAGCTGCCCATTCCTCTTGGCAAAAAGCCTCCTATTCCTAGAAATTCTGCGGCTGTCTTGCATGAACTGCATGTTTGAGATCTCCCCAGAGTGGCTCAATGATATTGAGGTCAAGAGACTGAGATGGCCATTTCAGAACCTTGACTTTATTCTGCTGTAGCCAATGACAGACTTGGCCTTGTTTGGATTGTCCGTGTTTTGGATAATTTTCATGTTGAAATGTCCAAGTACGTCCCATGCGCAGCATCCTGGCTGATGAATGCAAATGTTCCTCCAGTATTTTTTGATAACATGCATTCATCTTGCCAACAATTTTGACCAAATTGCCTGTGCCTTTGTAGCTCACACATCCCCAAAACATCAACAATCCACCTCCGTGTTTCACAGGCCTTGTTGACTTCTCTCTAAATGTAGCGTTTATGGTTGAGGCCAAAAAGCTAAATTTTGGACTCATCACTCCAAATTACTTTTTGCCAGAAGGTTTGAAGCTTGTCTCTGTGCTGTTTGGCGTATTGTAAGTGGGATACTTTGTGGCATTTGCATAGTAATGGCTTTCTTCTGGCAACTCGACCATGCAGTCCATCTTTCTTCAAGTGCCTCCTTATTGTACATCTTGAAACAGCCACCCCACGTGTCCTGTATTTCACCTGAAGTTATTTGTGGGTTTTTCTTTGTACCCCAAAGTATTTTCCTGGCAGTTGTGGCTGAAATTTTAGTTGGTCTACCTGACCGTGGTTTTTATTCAACAGAACCCCTCATTTTCCACTTCTTGATTAGAGTTTGAACACTGCTGATTGGCATTCTCAATTCCTTGGATGTCTTTATATATCACTTTCCTGTTTTATAAAGTAGAACTACCTTTTCCCTCAGATCCTTTGACAATTCTTTTGCTTTCCCCATGACTCAGAATCCAGAAACGTCAGTGTAGCATTGGATGAAAGATGCAAGGGTCTGTCAGGAGTCCAGAAACTCATTGACCTTTTATACACATACACTAATTAGAAGCAAACAGATCACATGTGAGGATGGTTAATAGCCATTCAAACCCCTTTGTGTCAACTTGTGTGCATGTTATTAGGCCAAAATCACCAGGGTATGTAAACTTTTGATCAGGGTCATTTGGGTAGTTTCTGTTGTCATTATGATTTAAAAAGGGTAAAGACAATTGATTGATAATAAATGGCTTTAGCCAAGCACTAACCACGAGTGAAAGAAATGTTTTTGTGTTATTAGTCATATTCTCTGAAAAATGGCCATGAAATCAAATTCTGTCAGGGTATGTAAACTTATGAGCACAACTGTATATAGTCCCACCTCCTTTCTAACAGGGGTGTGGTGGGAGAACACATATGTATCAATCAGCTATGCACTACAGACAATACCCGTATTTATGTGTGCTGTCCCAATCAAACCACAATAGTATCAATTGGTCACCAAGAACACAAAAGATACAAAGGAAATTATATACAATGTATGCCGGTAATAAGCGGGAGTAGGTGTCTTTGGACATTTAACATTCAGGAATTCCCAGGTCTTTTGATCAATAAGATTGTTATGATATGCAGATCAACTTTTTATATCTAAATTGAATGTATTCAGTGTATATTTCAGGTACCTTCTTGTACCATTCCCTATTTTTAAAAAAAAAATAACCATAGTTTCATAGTGGACTACGTCCATCACAACTAGGTTACCCCCTTTGTCAGAAGGTTTTATCCCTATATTTTTAGCCTGTTGCCTGTTTTAGCCAGTATACTGGAATAAATTGTATTTTTTGAGATATGTTGAAGAGGGTATATGCCCTTGGGGTCTAAGGGTACAGATTTCACCAAATATCCCCAAGCTTGAACCAGAATTTCACACCAGGTGGGAAAAAAATTTGCAGGGTTGCTCCACCCAAATGATGGAGCTACTCTGCCAATGCTATTCCGTTGAACTAGAGTCATTGGATAAAGAGGTTGATCAACTATACAAAGACAATGAGAAATTGACTTCTGTGTCTGTTTTCCAAACTCAGAAAGCCCATATTTCCCCAAATTAAACAATATAGAACCAAATCTCAAAAGTTTCCTGCATTACAAGGAAATCCCAACATTAAGGCATTCACCGAGCAGGTAACGAATGAGATAAAACAAACTGGAAGGGGCTGTCCTCGTTCAATTTATCTCAGAGTCAACAAGAAGCAGTCACGTCTTTACAACAAGCTAAAAATATAGTGATATAACCTTCTGACAAAGTGGGTAACCTAGGTAAGAACAAATTGAATGACCAGTGCTGGAAACAACTGTTCACATCCACATCCCATATATAGATGGGACGAATAAAACCATAGATCAAGAGGACATACCTCATCTATTGAGGGGACTTTACTGGATGGAGTTGTCTTGATAGTCAGCACACAATTGCAAATAACTTTTTATAAAACATAATATTTATTAAGTACAAAATACATAAAAGGCACAGTAAAAAAAATTAAATGTGTGTCATGCAAACACCCATATTTATTCAAGGTAAACACCAGGATCAGTTGGCTGATGACTCATGGAGCATTTCCAACGTTTTGCAGGAGATTTCAGCTTCCTCAGGGAAACTCAACATGTTTATACATCTGATAATTAAACATAATGATATCAATATCATACAATTACAATTACATCATGTTCATTTGATATAAATCATTTTAATATTTTTACAAATTTCATATGTGCTCACCATTCCCATATCAAACCAGTAGGTGGCATCGTCAGCTGCAGCCGGAGACCCCGTCCCCAACCGCCTAAGTGAATGGTGGTGCCATAACCACCGTCCTTGTCTGATGGGCGTTGGACTGCATAGAAGGAGGTAGACCCAAATAGGTCAATCTACAATATCACATAATGACAGCGGCCTCATTAATTTATATATCATTAGTAGAGTTGAGCGAACCTCTGGAAGTTCGGGTTCTGCTGGTCCGTCCGAACTTCGGGACAAAGTCCGGGTCCGGGTCCGGACGGAACCCGAACGATCGCACGGACAACGAACCCCATTGAAATCAATGGGGACCCGAACTTTTATGCACAAAAATGGCTGTAACAAAGTCCTGGAAAGCCCCAGAGGGCTGCAAAAGGAAGTAAAATGGGGGTAAGGGTAGGGCAAGTGCCCTACAAAAAATGGGGACAGGGAAATAACTGTAAATATTTTTTAAAAAATAAAAACATAAAAAAAGCAAAAATGGAGGTGAATGTGGATCATCTTCAAACTGTGTCTGAAAAGTATTAATTAATGGTAGAAGCCATATAACTGTTCTAAAATCATCTTCAAACTAGGGCAAGTGCCCTACAAATAAATGGGGATAGGGAAAATAAATTAAAATCAAGTAAAAAAACGGGAAGGGGGGTGGATGTGGAGTAGGAGCCTAGAGGTTGACTA
>BLSH010516131.1:158262-178774 GCA_018402905.1 Glandirana rugosa | reverse complement strand
ATTGTAAGGTCTTAAGGGTCCAGAAAACTAGTTATTCTAACAATACTATACGTCTTGCAAAAATATAGAGTTAACTTACACAAGTTACTTTTAAAGTCCATGGAAGAACGTGGTAAGGGATAAAAAATTTTCTAAGTATTGGTATCAAAACATCACCTGATGCAGGTAGTGTTGATCCAATGGGGGAAAGGGAAAGAAAGAGGGGGGAGGAGAAATATCGGAAAAAGTAAGAGGAGATACTCTGATATATACCTATGTACCGTCCCAACGATTACTAATCACAACTCGCTTGGGCCTGACATTGCAAGCCCAGGCATGGCTTGAAAACCCACAGGCACCGTGCCTGGGCCTGTAAAGTTTTTAGCACCGGACCGAACCCGAACGATTTTTGAAATGTCCGGGTCCGTGCCACGGACACCCAAAAGTTCGGTACGGACCCGAACGTTACAGTCCGGGTTCGCTCAACACTAATCATTAGCAACCCTGCCATGTATCCATATATAGTCTCATAGAGGAGAATGAAAAAGGCTATAAAGAGGAGGGGGGAGAAAGAAAGGGAAAGGGGGTAACCTAGTTGTGATGGACGTAGTCCACTACAAAACTATGGTTATGAATCTTTTAAAAAATAGGGAATGGTGCAAGAAGGTACCTGAAATTTTCATTGAACACATTCAATTGAGATATAAAAACGTTCTGCATATCATAACAATCTTATTGATCAAAAGACCTGGGAATTCTGGAATGTTAAATGTCCAAAGACACCTACTCTATATGCTCTGCCCAAGATCCACAAAAATCAGAAACATCCTCCTGGATGACCGATAGTTGTTGGTAGATAACTATCTACATCCTCATGTAACGGCGTTAGCCTCATATATTCAAGATGCCATTGATCTCCTTAGAACCCTGGAAGAAATGCACATCCCCAAAGGGTCATGGCTAATGGCCATTGACGTTGAGGCCCTTTACAACTCCATTCCAGTTTCAGTGCTCTGGTGATCTTTAATCACAGGTTTTTCTTGCATATTTGTTTAGCACGGTGGAAACACGCCTATATAGAGGTGGTGCCCTCATTAATTGGGGACAAGGCTTGTTTAGAGCCACCCCTATTCTGGTTCACCGGGTGAATTTTATTAAAGTTTTTTTTTAAACATCCCCGAAGGGTCATGGCTAGTGGCCACTGATGTTGAAGCCTTTTGCAAATCCATTCCCCATGAATTGGTGGTGGAAGTAGTGGGGGATTGAGATCCGAGCGGGAACAAACATCTGGGACGTACAATCAGTTTGTCTTAGATCTATTGCGCTTCATTTTGAACAACAATGTATTCCTGTTTGGTCACTGCCACTACCTCCAGGTGCAGGGGGTGGTAATGGGGACCAAATGTGCCCCTTCATATGCCAACCTGTAACGGGGGGATGGGACATGCAGGCATTCTTCAGTAAGGTGCTAATATGGCGCAGATATATTGATGATATATTTGTGGTATGGATGAGCACCTAATAAATAATAAATTAATAAATTCAACCTTAGATTTACCATGGAATGCCACCAGCAGATCCTCAACTCCCTTGATGTTTAAATACTAGTCCATCCTGACGACACCTTAGGCTCCTCATTATTTCACAAACGATCAAGTGGGAATTCTATTTTACATGCAAATAGTTCCCATCCTACTCCCTTATTAATGAACATTCCACACAGTCAATACATCCGAATCAGGAGGAATTGCAGTATGGATGCTGATTTTGAAAGGGAGGCCAAGGCTCCGCAAATACACCTACAACAAAGAAGCTATAGTAATAAATGTCTGAAAAAGGCCAATAACAGAGACAAGTGTCAGGATAGAAGAGTGTTGATCCATAAAAAGAAAAGATCGTAACCAGAGAGCAGGGTGAGAATGATTACCTGGTTCTCTGGACAACACAAACAAGTTTGTCAAATAATGCAAAAGTATTGGTATCTACTGAAGGTGGATAATACTGTATCCAAATATATAAAACCTTATACTGAGATCACCTACAGGAGATCTAGATCGCTCAAAGACAAACTGGTCCATAGTCATCATTCACCCCTATTCGAGACGGGAAAAAAAATTAAATGGAACCTTTTCTTGTAAGAAATGTAATTTCTGCAAATACATTTTTGAAGCCCCATATATAAGTCTACTCAATGGACGAATTCATAAGCCGGAATTTACAGCTGACTGTCAGTCGATAGGCAAAATATACATTATGTTTTGTAACTGTAGGGCTTTTTATGTGGGTAAGACTAAAAGCCCTTCTTTCGTCACATTAGAGACCATGTCTCTCTTGTGTCTTAAAAGAAAATGGAAACACCTATCAGCCAGCATATGGAGTTGTTCCATCATTTTTACTGTACTTTGATGCATTTTTATGCATTAGAGTACATTCCTCCAAACAATGAGAGGAGGTGATCACGACAGGGTACTTTTACAACTTAAAACCCATTGGAGTCATAATCTAGCTGCCCTTAAGCATCCGGGGCTGTATGGTGCATTAAGTTACAAACCTTTTTTTAAGTCATTTCCCAATGTTCATTTAGTGGATCTACTTTGCTCTACAATTTCTCTACAATTCCTTTTGATTACATTTTATACTCTGTAAGAGTTATTTAAATATGAAGAACCATCTTCCTTGGTTGATGATCTATCATAATTGCTCAGCCAAACTTGTATTAAAATGTTTATATACACCTTATTTGCCGGCAACACAAAACAACTATCGGATTTAATTTATATTATACTATCCTGATGTTTGTTACAATTTAGATATTTGTTATGCTTTTTTACTATTTAGTGTTTCTGGGTTTTCCATCCCAAAATTGTGGTGGCTAAAGTTGGCTGTACGGACACCTGGGCACCCAGCGATCGAAGCTGTATGATCAATCGGCATTGACCTGGGAGCCCGATTAGGCTCTGTATATGTGCAGTCTCTCAGGAATAGCCATCCTATAACATCCCAGATGAGTGAGATCTGATGGTTCTCACTGTCTGTATTGGCTTCTTTCTCCATCCATCCAGGTCAATGGGCGGGCGACATTGTTCAGCCTATGCCATGATGTGTCCATGGAGTTTCCAACATGGCAGTTGTGCATTCAGTGCCCTTCGCGATGCGTCACTTCCATCTTCCGGAAACTGGAGCATGCACATTAGCGCCTGTATATTGTTCGCCCCCCGGCTGTGATGTCAGACACCGGCAGGATGGAGGGGAGATATAAGCGGCACTATAACCATGATCATCTGTCAGAGGTACATGAGAGAGGGAAAAAGGGTGTCCCTGCTCTCCCTTTTCCTTTTTTTTTGGAATCCAAATCACTTATGCATGTCAGGTGAGAGACTGTCCTTTACCTTAGCTTTTCATTAAGCACATAGATCGTAATAGAATCTGGGCAAATTAATGTAATCATCTGCCTGGTTAAGGCTACTGGGCTAGCCCACCATTGCTTTGTTTGATTTTAAAGGGGAATATTTTTCCATTAAAGTAGTAGTCACTCATTCTCTTTTATTATGTATATATTCTCCCCAAGATCTCTTGGGAATGTATAGGATAGAAAGACCGAGATTATTTGACACACCGGGGTGGGACTGATTACATGCCTGGTTAATATCTTGGGCCTCATCCCACCAGGCCTTGTCTTTCATTGGTAACATCCTGTCTCTGCTCCTTCATCTCCTTTGGCTCTGACTCTTTTCCCAACATCTATTTGTGGATGACCCAATTGGTCCAATATAGTTAACCATCAGGTAATACTCCAATTAATAGCTATAATTTATATTTTCAATAATCAGTCTAGAGAAGATTTAATTCATTCATATATATGCACCTTTTAGGCCACCTGTGTCTCTCCTCTATGGTCACTATTACCGCACTGGTCTAGATTCCTATGAAGCAAGCTGCCTATGTGTATCCACTGTAAAATGTATCTTTAATTTATCCGGTGGGTTCTTTCTGCTGACATTTAAGAGTTTGATGTTTATTAATGTTAAAATGATGAATATTGTATATTTACTTTTCCACTCTTTGCCTTCATTTCTCCTTTTCATCGTGGTTATGGGCTCTATTTCACCCCTGACATGGGTATATTACACTGTCATGGTTACATACCATTTATCCCAGTTTACATTATTTAGAGGTCCTTTTCACCACAATATGAAAATTTCCCCTACATCACATCACATGGTGATAGCAAGTGTGCTCACGGCTTCTCCCTTGGGTCCCTTTCCTCAGCACCCGGGACATACATGTATGGCCGGCCTTTGGTTTGCAGTGCCACACGCTCTTGTTTCTAGCTTATATGTAAGTATTTTTAGGCACGGCCAGCATATTTTTTCTACCCTATTTCCCCCATGCTTGGTTGTTACATTAGATAATACTGGTTATTTATATTCCTTTCCAGATTATTGATGCATCCGCTCCTGATGAGTGGCTTGAGGCCACGAAATGTGTCAAGATCATTTAGATGCATCCAATCACATCAACATTTTTAGATGGTTTAGCATGATACCCTGCAATTTTGTTTACCTCAGAACATGGGGGACTGTCATTTATATCTCATATTGCAATGTGCCATGCTTTTATCATAATTTCAATTTTATGTTATCATTCTTTTTTATCATGTATGCAATATTGTTATATGTCATGCAAATTATTGGTTTAATAATAAACATACAGTTTTTTTGGTTTTGTCACACACACTTCATCTAAAGTCCCAAATTCCCCCCTTTTTTGCATATTATAGTTGGGGGGGGGGGCTTGTGCAAACTCATCCCCACATCCTACAGGCTGCATAATTGGATCAGGCTCTGGTGTGGATATGGGAAGTCCTCATGCTTTTTTTCTTGCTTTCTGCATGGGGTTACCCCTTCAGATCCTGAGGAGGTTTTTATGAATATTGGGGGGCCATGCTTGATTTTTTTTTTCCTACACCTTTGTTTACTTGGCTGATAACTGAATGGGCTGAAATGTTGTTAGGACACCAGCAGTTGCTCCCAAATTTAGCAGTGGTAGTAATACCGTTGCTACTGTAAGACCCCTTTCACACCAAGGCATTTTTCAGGTGCTTTTACGCTAAAAATAGTGGCTAAAAAGCGCTTGAAAAACTCCCCCAATACACCCCAGTGTAAAAGCTTGAGTACTTTCACACTGGGGCGGTGTGCTTGCGGAACAGTAAAAAAAAGTCCTGCAAGCCGCATCTTTGCAGCAGTGTGGGAGCGGTGTATTCACCTCTCCTATACCGCCCCTGCCCATTGAAAACAATGAGGCAGCGCTCCCGAAGCGCTGAACATCGCTTCGGGAGCGCCGCAAACCGGCAATTTTAATCCTTGTTTAAACCCTTGTGGGGGCTTAAAAGTGCACAGTGGCCACCCAAATAGCGCCGCTATAACAAGCGGTAAAGCACCACAAATTAGCGGTGTTTACCGCTAACACTCGGGCCGCCCCGGTGTGAAAGAGGCCTTAATGTTTCACTTACCGCTGGCACCAGAGGTTCAACTCGCAAACCTTTGAACAAGCAAAATTCAGTCTGAACCTGCAGCTTATCCCTATTAATAACCTGTAATTTAGAACCTGATCTTTCTCTTAATACATTTCATTTAAAAATGATGAATGCAAAATAGAGTGACCATAAATGTACAATCTATGTTATAGATATATCTGTTTTGTTACAAATGTATTTAAAAAAATTAAATGTTTGTAAACTTTTTTCGTGTTAGTTTTGCTTAATAAATGTATTTAACCAAGAATATATTTACAGCCTTTCTTTAGCATGTCCAAATGACTGGCATTTTTGAGAATTAATTAACTACACAACAGTTGTCATAGCAACTCTGTGAAAATGGTTTTGACAGAGAATAGGTAATACATATGTATATAAATATGTCTACTTAATTGGGCATATGTTGCCAAGAACCGCAAAGAAAGGGGCAGATTTAAGGGTGCTGTTTGACCCACATAAACTCTGTTTAGTTGTTTTCTTATCCTATTTATGATGACAGGCATTACCTATAAATAGTATGCACTATTAAATGTTTCAATTAAAACAGTGTTAATCATTTTGAAAATATCACATTCAATTATATATCAGTGCAGACACATTTAATGCAATGCAATTTTTCCTCAGGTAAACATTAGCTCTCAAAGGTCACCATTTAACCACTTCAGCCCCAGAAGGATTTCATACTTTAGGACCAGAGCACTTTTTGCGAATCGGCACTGCGTCGCTTTAACTGACAATTGCGCGGTCGTGCGACGTTGTACCCAAACAAAATTTGCGTCCTTTTTTTCCCACAAATAGAGCTTTCTTTTGGGGGTATTTTATCACTGCTGCGTCATTTCTGATCACCGCTATAAACAAAAGAAGAGCAATAATTTTGCAAAAAAAAAACAAATTTCTTACTTTTTGCTAAAATACAAATCCAAAAAAAAATATTTTTTTCAACGGTTTTGGACGATTTTATATTCTTCCTCATATTTGTGATAAAAAAAATCGCAATCTGCGTTTATTGATTGGTTTGCGCAAAAGTTTCCACGTTTAGGGATGATGAGAATTCATCTTTGGGGTTTTTATTTTTTATTTTTTTTTACAAGTTAAGGCGGCGATCTGCGATTTTTAGTGGTACTGCGATATTGGGGCGTACATGTCGGACCATTTTGACACTTTTTTGGGACCATTGGCATTTGTACAGCGATCAGTGCTATAAAAATGCACTGATTACTGTGTAAATGTCATTGGCAGTGAAGGGGTTAACCTGAAGGGGGCGCTCTAAGGGTTAACTGTGTTCCCTGGGCGTGTTCTAACTGTGTATTGGCTGCCCTAGCAGGGGAAGGCTAGTGATCACAGCTTCCATATAGAGGAAGGCTGTGATCACAGCCCTTCCCCCTCTCACAGAACGGAGATCCGTGTCTACATACACGGACCTCCGTTCTTTCACTCCGGGGGGGCATTGCGGGTAGCCGGCGGAGATTGAGTCCGCCGCACCAGCTCTTCACAGTGCACGATCTCGCAGCCGCCGTTGTATGACAGCTGTTTGCGATATCGAACCACCTTGTCGCCGTCAACCTGCGGTTGGCGGTCGGCAAGTGGTTAATCCAGCTATGAATTAATTACAGGGAAAAGAGCGAAAGCTTGTTTTAAGGCTCCCCTTTTCCTTTTGGGATTGTGACAGGAATAGTTTCAGGAATAGACAGGAAAGGCTCCCCCCGCTGGTTTGAAAGCAGTGGGGGGTCAGTGATAGGTTAATTCAGGTCAGCTGACCTGGAAGGTTCTGGAACTAGGCCCCCCCTGTTTTCTGATAGGCTGTTTAGGTCATATGACCCCATATAACTTTCTAGATTCTGGGGGGCCAGTATAAAAGGGTACCCCTCTCTGGGTCCGGGGCCAGTCATCTGAGGGAGGACCATCCAGCGGAGCTCCGGCTATAATACAAGCATTAGGGCTATAATACAAAGTCCGCTGGAACCTCCCTTCAGGCAACATGAAGACCCTTGAAGATTGCTAAATTAATTTATGAACTTCATTCAAAGCCAGCTAATGGTTCTTCCCAAAGTGGCGGGTCTTCTGATACTTCAGCTTCCATCTTCCTTTAAGCACTAAAGAAAAAAATCAACAGCAGCCTAATAGGGAGTTTTTCTTAAAAGCAAATACCCCAGTGAATTTGGAAAGCATGCTTCCATGGCTCCAGGGTTATCAAACCAGCAGATGGCAGCTCTATTAATTAAAGGGTTTTCTAATTCCTCCTGAGTAAGTACGCTTTAACTCCTTGGGATAAGTGAAGAGTATGCCCACATCCCTAAACACGAATTAGAAAAACAAAACCCTCTGACGGAACTTTAAAGGGCATAGGCTCCACTAAAAAAATAGGTACAAAGTAATGTAAAATTCCATAGTCTATTACAAAAGTTAAAAAGGGGGGGAAGAAAAGGGGGAAGATGGGATGGGGTTTACAAAAACCCAATGTACAGGAAACAGTATTACATTAAAATGCAACAAGTACATATAACAGAACCACTTTTCTTACTGCACTACTGTGTAATTGAAAAAAAAAGTGCAACCCAATGCGTTCCAAGATCGTGCGTTGTTCCTCTTCATCAGGGAAAAATGGTGGTATTACTCATTAATATCGTTCAGAAAAATGTATAGCATAAGTACAGGTTCTGATATAGGACTAGTGCAGGTTAAAAGCAGGAAGAAAGGATGCTGCTGCAACTGGTATCGGATCATCCATAGAGGCGGAGGGTAACAGCCGGTCCCAATGCTCCCACCAAAGAGGAGGAGGCCTAGGAAGCGACCAGCCTCCAATGCGCCCACCAAAGGGAGGTTACCTGGCTGTATGAATCAGCCCTTGCTGTCTGGGATATGTAGATACAGTAGGGACAATTAAAAGGTCAAGCCATAGGTGATTAAGCAAGTAGAATAGGAGTGAGTGCCTATGTACGTGAAGTATCAAGTTGATTTTGTACAATGGTCAAGGGAGACCATGTGTATGGATTATACACTCAATCCATCCACAGGATAGGGGAGACGATTGTGTGGTGAGTATCACAAATGCATATGCAAGATCTATATGTATGCAGCCCGCTCCTCCCGCCAGCCGTCATCCTGTGGACGGATTGAGTGTATAATCCATACACATAAACCATTCGAGAAAGTTCGTAAAAGGCTAAATAGAGCTACTGAGAAATTCATGCCCCTGGATTACGGTTTTTCATTTTGTCATTTCGATCTGGAAGGTGGCCTTCTGGGCTTGTATCGAAATGATGGGGTACATTTGTCAGATATTGGCCTGGACATATTTAGATTTCCAAACTTGCATTGAACTGGCCGCTGGCTTGTAGGGTGGTGTGACAGGTGGGATATTTTAGGCACCCATCTGTCGCTTGGGGACAGTTGTTGCCAATGGTCCCAAAAAAGTGTCAAAATGTTCCGACATGTCCGCCCTAATATCGCAGTACCACTAAAAATCGCAGCTCGCCGCCATTACTAGTAAAAAATAAAAAAAAATAAAAACCCCAGAAATGAATTCTCATCATGCGTAAACGTGACCACTTTTGCGCAAACCAATCAATAAACGGCGATTGCGATTTTTTAAATCACAAATATGAGGAAGAATATAAATCGGCCAAAACCGATCAAAAAAAATGTTTTTTTATATTTATTTTTTTTGGATTTGTATTTTAGCAAAAAGTATGAAATTTGGGTTCTTTTGCAAAATTGTCGCTCTTCTTTTGTTTATAGCGGCAATCATAAATGACGCAGCAGTGATCAAATACCACCAAAAGAAAGCTCTATTTGTGGGAAAAAAAAGGACACAAATTTCGTTTGGATACAACATCGCACGACCGCGCAATTGTCAGTTAAAGTGACACAGTGCCGAATCGCAAAAAGGGCTCCGGTCCTAAAGTGTGAAATCCTTCCAGGGCTGAAGTGGTTAATAAATACATTTTACGTATGAAGTTGTTTAACAGCTTGAGTCTTAAGACCCGTACACCTGGGTGCGACGGTCATACAACCGGACATCCAAAATCGTATGTTGGCTGTTGTGTCTCGCGTACTGACATGCACTAAGCGATCGTACAACCAAGCCTAACGTAGTGACGTGTTACGAGTGTATAACGAGGAAGTTCAGGTGCATGTGATTTGTGAATTAGGAACATAGGTTTCCCATAACGGACACTTCATGACTTCTGAGCATGCGTGTTTTGCACGTACAACTTTGCTGGACCAACTTCTCTGTACACAAGATACAAAGGTCATACAACCCCTTGTTGTACAACCAAAGTTTTCTAGTCTGCTCATCCAACTTCAGTTGTACGACCATTGTACCATGTGTGATATATGAATTTTAAGGTTGGTGGAGTATTTAAGTTACATTGGGTTTTGCAAATAAAACCAACAAAGATAAGCCGCAGCCAAAAGTATTATCCAAAAAAAATAAAATAATATATATGAATATATAAAATATATATTTAAATATTTAAATTGTTGATTTGAAAGGATTTTGTAGTGCTGTGTCTTTATTTATGTTTAGGCCATCCTGTCTACGATCCCATACAGGGAAAAGGGGGAAAGCCTGTTTTAAGGCCCCTCTTTTCCTTATGGGATCGTGACAGGAATAGTTTCAAGGCTCCCCTGCTGGTTTGAAAACAGTGGGGGTCTGTGATAGGTTAATTCAGGTCAGCTGATCTGGAAGGTTTTTGAACTGGGTCCCCCCTGTTTTCTGATAGGCTGTCTTAGGTCATATGACCCCATAGAGCTTTCTAGATTTTTGGGGGTCAGTTTAAAAGGGTACCCCTCTCTGGGTCCAGGGCCAGTCATCTGAGGAGCTCCTCACCCAAACATTGTCGCGGCTTAATATGGTCGGGCCCCTTTTGTTTTGGATACAAAGGGGACAGTTGTTTTTTAATAAATACATTTTAAGTATGAAGTTTTTTTTATCAGTTTGAGTCTAAGTGTTTGAGCTGTGTGTGTGTGTGTTAAATGTGGTATATGAATTTTAAGGTTGGTGGAGTATTTGAGTGACATTGGGTTTTAAAATAAAACCAATAAAGATAAGCCACGGCCAAAATTGTTATCCAATATATATACATTGTAAGGGGGTTAGCCGGGCAGCGGGTGTGTGTGACCCCCTGGAAGGGTTCACTACACAAAACAGGCACAGCAAAACAGCAGTTGTACATAGTATAAATAAACCACACATGTGTTTTCATCTACAATTGTAGAAAAACAGCAAAACAAAACAAACATCAAAATAAATCCTTGCCAACTTGGCCACTTACTAAACTTTGTAGGTTCCCCTGTCTGCCAGCTAGGTGCAGCCTTGTGCTACACCTAGCACCTATCTCCCTGCTGTTACCTCAGAGGATCTGTGTAATGCTCCCCAGTCTATTCACACAGAAACTGGTTCCAGGATGGAGCACTCACCTAGGCCTGCTGGAAGTTTATGTAAAGACCTTAATGAGCCAGCTCAACTCAGCTGGGCTCATTACTTCTAACCCTGCAAGACTCTCAGCACTTCCCCTAAGGGTCCTTTCACACACACGGACCGTTCATCAGTTCATCAGTTTATCAGTTCATCAGTTCATCCGTTTTTCATCCGTTTTTTCATCCGTTTTTTTTTCATCCGTTTTTTCATCTGTGGTCATCAGTTTTTCATCAGTTTTTTTTTACATCCACTACCAATGCAAAAATGGATGAAAAACTGACCGTTCGTCAGTTTACATCCGTTTTTCGTCCGATCCGTTTTTTTGACGGATGAAAAATAGGACTTTCATCCGTTCAAAAAAACGGATGCTGACGGAAGCGGATGAAAACGGATGCAAATGAATGATCATCAGTTGTCATCCGTTTTTCCATAGAGATGCATTGATGTCCGTTTTTCATCCATCAACGGATGGATGAAAAACGGACAAACGGTCCGTGTGTGTGAAAGGGGCCTTAGTGGTAGAAATCAGCATATAGTCTAAACCTGGGACAAATATACCTGCCATCCTGGATGCAACCAGGTGATTTTACCTGCCTGCTGTCACAATATATAAAATATATATTTAATTAAATTGTTGATTTAGAAGGATTTTGTAGTGCTGTGTCTTTATTTATGTTCATGCCATCCTGTCTACGATCCCATAAGTGTATATAGAAATACAAAAAGAACAAGATTCGCAAACCGGTATAAATAAAAAAAGAGCAGAGATCTAATGCTCTCAATTTAAAAACAATTTATTGCCCCAATAAAACAAGTAAAACACTTACGAGATCCAGCACAATAAAGCCGTGCGAGCTGGTAACAATGTGTATTGCAATAGCAGCAATGAGACATGCGAGCGCAGGCTCCTCCCCCTATCGTCACCTCATTGGACTTCCTCAGTAAGGGGTGAACACCTCAGGCATAGCACGCCTCTTATATCGTAAGCCCAGTGACTGGGGCAATAAATTGTTTTTAAACTGAGAGCATTAGATCTCTACTCTTTTTTTATTTATACCGGTTTGCGAATCTTGTAACTAATGGAGCTATTTGATCGAATTGGAGACCGAGTGGTTTTGAGATGATGCATCCCTGAGTGGGGAAACAAGCGAGTTTATCTTTATTTTAAGGTGAGAGGCCAGTGAGGCTGGTGAAGGATTTTAGAAGCACCTGTTTGATACCTCTCTGCTTTCCATGATTGGGTTCTCCGTATCAGATCTGTCTGTCTATGGACCCCTTCTCTCAAACCTGACGTTTCTTGCTGAATTTTTTTTTTTTTTTTTTATTTTTTATCTCACTATTCAAGCACGTTTCTTTGGACTGATATATGTTGAATAATTCTTGTTGTTTTACTGAGTTTTATGTAATTTCACCATTTAAGCACTTATTTGAGTGATATTATGATGTTTTCTCACATAATTTATTATTGTATGCATATTTGATATACCTATCTGATTCTGAGTTGTATTATTTGGATCTATTAGCGCTACACTATATTTTTGTTTTTTACCTTATTGAGTGAAGTGAAATCACTGTTAAGTGTCAGCAGCTTTTGGTTGGGGAGGAGTACATATTTGCGCTGATTTTTTAATTTATTTTGTATATAGAAATACGACAACTTTTTTTCAATGTCTTTGGATAGAGTAGAGAAGATAAAACCCACATCAGTTTATTTTTGCTATATGTGTCCCTTTAAGGAAATTTCCTTGCATCTCCTGTCCCAGAGACGCAGCAGGATGTAACATAAAAACTGTGGAACTCTCTTATAGTTGTCACCAGAACAGGTGCCCCAAGATATCTGAAGATTTGATCTCACGATCTGTTACTCTAGCTCATTCCTTCTCTGTATAATGACTCCTCACCCATGCCCTTTCTCTCAGGTCCCCTCCTCTCTAGTCCCAATTCCAACTTTCTTAACTGCACTGAGTGGTGCTCTCAAATCCGTCACTTTACTGCTGGTGCTGGCACTAAATACACAATTGTAAACACTCTTTCAGGCTTCATATCACCGTTATAGTTGTAGCGACAACTATTCTTTCAGCTTCTTTTGTTAATAAAGGCCTCATACACTTGGACGCTCAGCATCTCTCGTGTGCTGAAACATAAGATCCCTGAGGCTTTCTGATCCCTGGGAGTCTCACATGTTGTCTACAGCCAGCAATACAAGTGAATGGCTGTACACAGCCATGCTCACATAAACGTTGTTGGCTTTTAAACTGGCGTTTACCCATGCATGTGCATACAGTGCTTCTCCTCAAACATGAAAGTGGCATGTTTGGACAGAAAGCGCTGTACATGCATTCACAGGTAAATGTAAATTCAGAAGTCATCAGCATTTACCTGAACACGGCCACTTTCAGCCATTCACTTGTATTGGTGGCTGTACCCAGCATGTGTGACTCCCTAGGTATCAGAGAGCAACAGGGATCTTATGCCTCAACACTCAGGAGCTGCTAAGTGTGTGTGTAGAAGGTCTAACAATGACAAATGTTTTCCCTGTGAAGCCAGCTGCTGGCTGTTTCGTGTAGCTGGCAACTCCCCCCATCCCACCTACACTGTTATGCTGGGAGCCAGAGTAACCTGTGTAAAATCCTCTTCTCATGCTGGCTGTACAGCGACTCTGTGTGAGACTTCTTCTCTTGCTCACCCCTCCATTCCTGGCAGCAGAGCAAAGGACCAATCAGGGAGCAGAAGAGCTAGCCAACCAATCTCATAGACTGTTATACAGAGTGCTTGGGATCATAGGAGATGTAGTGCAAAAGGGCATCTCTATAAAAACTCAAGGCAACATGCCAACACTCCGAACCACCCCAACATGTGCCCAGGAGTCCTAAACAGCCGTCTGCAAAACTTTGCAGGCAAAACTAACATCGGAAGATGCCAATACATTAACTTTATTGAACTTAGTAAATGTGTGCACAGGCAACCAGGTCGCTGCCTTGCAAACTTGAGAAACAGACACCTGATGTTGGAACTCCCAGGAGGCGCTAACCGCCCTGGTGGAGTGCACCATAACAGGGAAGGGAGGTCCCCCCCCTCCCCCAATGGCCTAAGCTTGCACAATTGTTTGCTGAATCCAATGGGAAATGGTGGCAGAAGAGGCCGTCAAGCCCTTCTTTGAACCATCTGTGAGCATAAAGAGAGAATCAGACCTCCAAAAAGCACCAGTTACAGAAAGGCACATATGAAATGCGCAAACCAGGTCTAGCGAATTCAGAGCCACCTCCTTAAGGTGCAATGGCTGAGGAGACAGCGAAGAAAGGACAATGTCTTTGTTTAAGTGGAAATCCGCCATGAAGGAGGGGGGAGGTCAAAGCACTACCTTGTATTTTTGTATAACAAGATAAGGCGGCTTACAGGACAAAGCTGCTAACTCTGAGAACAACCAAGCCAAAGTGACAGTTACCAGGAAAGTAACTTTCTGAGAAAGTGTAAGCAAGGGAATATCCTGGATGCTCTTAAAGGGAGGCTGCTGAAGAACAGACAGCACCAAATTCAAGTCCCACGGTGGCAACGGGGATTGCACAGGGGGCACCACATGGCGAACCCCCGAAAAAAAGTGCAAACCAAAGAATGCATGGCCAAGGATGGTGAAAGAAAACCAGCAGAACGGAGACTTGACCCTTAATCATGCTCAAAGCAAGCTTCTGATCCACACCTCATTGAAGGAAGGCCAACACTCAAGCCATCGAGAAAAAGCGAGGAATCAATTGGAGAGGCATGAAAGCATAGATGAGATTGTACTGATTTGCCCCGGGAGAATTTGCATGTCCAGGGCAGCGGAAGATCTGTTCCATTTGGATAACATTTCCTTTTGCAGGGGGGGCGTGGCCTACTGTGGACGTGGACGGACGCTTTCTGCTGGGCTCCGCGGACACCGGGAGACAATCCGCAGGAATCCTCTTTTCAGAGAAGTGGGTGAGCTCCCTCAATACCCTTGCTCATCCCCCCACACTCTAAGCTACACAAGGACCTGTTTATTGTGCGGATCGGCGGCCGCCGTCCGCACGAGCCAAAAATCGAGGCCGCGGCTTTGTGGCCTACAAGGTCCGGATCTAGTAGCTTCCACCCTAGGGACCATCCACTCTCCCCCCTTGCATCCTGCACCCCCTGGAACCTTCTCATATGGTGGATGGGACACATAAGGGAGAATCCAGTGAGCAATCTTTAGTTTAAGTGGTGACTCGGGGCGTGATCTGGACTCCGAGGACGGCGGCCGCATCTTGAGAGAGCTCCAGAGCAACAGAGCTTATCTCCAGCCATCCGTCCTCAGCAAGCCTCGGTGAGCATCCCTACATACCCAGGGGGTCTTGCATCATCCCCCCACACAGACTGGTATCATTATTTTGATTGTCCATTGCGGACCTCCGCGGAGCCCCGAAATTTAGGCCACGGCTTTTGCCGTGACTAGGCCGCGGAAGCCTCCGCGGTCTCCCAGCACCAATCCAGCTCTCTCACTCCTCCCTGGACTCCGAGGCACGGACCTGGAGGACCTTCATCACCCCCTCACACTAGCAAGGCAGTAACTTTACTGGCCGCCAGAAACCGGGCCGGTCCCTGCCCATCCGTGGCAGCCCTTACCTCCTAGACACCATCCGGACACTGCCCAGGACACTTCCCTCCCCTCTTGAGCCGACCGAACCGCGTAACACTTAATAAACGGCCCTCAGATCGGAGACTCTGCCACGGACCGGCACGCGAGTCCCAGGCTCAAGCGCGGCCTACTAATTCACCCACGACGGCCATCTTGCTACTCCCGAGTCCCGCTGTAACCCCCCCAAATTCGGCTGCCATATTGACTTTGAACCTCTAAGAAGCTACCCAATCACAAAACCTAACAACAGCATCATATTTGGGTACCTTGAATAGCTCTAATCCACCCGATACACCCACGGACCCACGGCGGCCATATTGCTGCACCCAAGGCTCTCTACAACCCAGCCAGTCAGCACTGTTAACTCTGTGACAGAGCCCACCACAGAACGGATAAGCACAGGACAGTGGGGCATGTCCTGAACATGGTGCTGAACAACCGCACATGTTGAGCGCCCCATTAACGCCGACCCAATCCTAATCTCAACGGTGCCCGGCAAAAACGTGAACTCTCGCTCCAAACACAGCCAGAGATCTGGGAAGAGACCTGCAACCGGTCCCTCCACTTTGGGCTCCATTAAAAAGTTCCTGGCCGCAGAAATCGGTAGCCCACGGACACGCAGCACACAGACCATCCTCAATCACCTCTCTACGTGATAGCTCCCCCGCCTCCTCCTGCTGTTCCCAGGCCATGGAAGATCCAGGATCCCCTGCGGACTCGGAGACAACTTCCCTCTTAAGCGGTATTAAGAAGGAGCTCGCAGGTATGTTCCACAGCCTAGAACGATCGATCAAAAAAGAGATCGCTGCTGTGCGCACAGACATGTCCCATATACCCGCCAGGGTGGAGGAAACAGAGCAACGTCAAGAAACAAATGAACACGCGATCACTGAGCTACAGGACACGGTGAAACAGCTAGCCCTAGCACACCACGCCAACCTTTATAAACTCGAGGACCTCGAGAACCGCAGTCGCAGGAACAACTTACGCATCAGAGGCTTACCCGAAGCCACCAGAGACAGCGACTTAGAGGCAACCATCCGTGGAGTTCTTAACATGATTCTGGCTAGAGCTGCCACAGAATCCCTAAGATTCGATCGAATACACCGAGCACTAAGGCCACGTAATCTAGCTAACGAATTGCCCCGTGACGTCATTTGTCGTCTGCATTACTTCGAAGATAAGAATGCTGTGATGATCAAGCTATGCAATATGCAGGACATAGACTTTGATGGGGCAAAGCTCCATATATTTCCTGACCTCTCCAAAGCTACCCTAGACAGACGCAGAGTTCTTAAACCGCTACTTCAGCGCCTGCAATCTGAAGGAATCACTTACCACTGGGGTTTCCCAGCATGCTTGATCGCTACCAAATCTGGGCGCTCCTCAACATTACGGTTCCCTGAGGACCTTCCAGCCTTCCTACAAGAACTGAACATACAACACTTCGAACTCACTGGATGGCAAGACCCCATTCCGACCTTTAAGTATGCTATGACAACGCAATGGAAAAAAACCCCATCAAAAAAGAAAGTTGCTACCACACCAAGGTCCTCAAAGAAAATGGAGTGAGAAATGTTAAGTGCTCTTTTTCCTTAACCACTCGGCCCTATGGCTTTGTCATTGTCATTTTATAGTTCAAGGCCCTCAACCAGTTTGTTTAATTACTTTCCACTACCAGGTTCTCTGTATTGGGCCCACTGGCAACATCCCTCGACTCTGATCCTTCCTTCCATGGTCTAATTCCTATAACTTAGGAGATGTTGATACACTTTTCTCTTTTTTGAAGCTGAGTTCACCCCAGATACGTAAAGACACTGTTACCGTTGTGATCAATTACTGTTTATTACTATACTGAAATATGCGGGTCGGTGAGGGGCGCCCACTGTTGTTCTCAGTTTTGCACTTTTTGTATGAGGTCACAGCAACCCCCCCCCCCATGGGGAGGGATGGAGGAGGATTGCCCGCAACCATGTCCGCCTGGTTACGAGATGCTGCGGGTACCCTTCTTCCTCCCTTCCCGCTGGGATCACCGCAAATTTATGCGTGAATTACAAAAAAATCCCACTTGTTGTGATTTATTGTTTTGTTACTCTTGTCCTTATGCTTTTCATATTGTTTATTTCTTCCTCTCTCTTCCTTTTCTTCCCCTTTCCCTTTCTTCCCCTTTTCCCTTCCTTTTATGCTGGAGAGGTGAGGCTATAATGAGGGTGCACCCCCGACCGATCAGATGGCCACTATAAAAGTAATCTCGTATAACATCAGGGGCCTTAATCACGCTGCTAAGAGACACCAAATCTTAAGGGAACTACGACAGGCCTCGTGCTCGATTGCATACCTGCAAGAGACACACTTAACACACAACACCGCTGTAAAGATATTCTCCACGCACTTCCCGCGGTGGTATTACAGCCTTTCTGACACTAACAAGAGCAAAGATGTGGCCATCGGGTTTGGACGGGACGTACCCTTCCAACTTGAAGAGATGCAAGCAGATAAACTAGGTTGTTTTCTTTTTCTGAGGGGCTCCATAGGCACCACACAATGTACACTGGCCAATGTATACGCCCCGAACCATAACCAACAAAAATTTCTATCTCAGACCCTATTACAACTAGCCTCGTTTGCAAAGGGATTAATTATACTCGCTGGAGATCTGAACTTACCACTAGACCCCCTCATTGACACCTCTCTTGGACACTGACATATTTCTTTTGGGCAAATATCTAAAGTAAAAAAGAAACTCTCAGAACTCCAGTTGATGGATGTTTGGCGCATCACCCATCCTAGGGACAGGGATTACTCCTACTATTCTAAGATACATGACTCCCATTCAAGAATCGATAATATCTTAATAGATCACTACCATCTCCCCTCACTACTATCCGCGTCTATCGGTACGGCGACAATCTCAGACCATGCACTCGTATCAGCCACTCTAAATCTCCCCACCCTTCCTCCTCGCACTTACAACTGGAAGCTGAATGACGGTCTCATATCTAACCCAGTTGACGTTGTGCTTCTGTCTTCCTCCATCTCACAGTTTTTTAAAGAGAACTCCGATGCGGAGATTTCTCCTTCTGTGTTGTGGGAATCCCACAAAGCAGCACTAAGGGGGCAGCTGATTGAGTTAGGTACGAGGAGGAAGAGAGAACGCGATAAACAATTTAAAGACACTCTTACGCAGCTTACGGACTTAGACAAGCAATACAAACTCTCCCGACACTCCGCACATTTGGAGGCCTTGACACTCGAGAGAGGAATTCAAAAATTTATTGGACAGGGACACAGTACGCACATTCCGCAGAGTTGCCCAGAAACGCTATGAGTGGGGCAATAAACCCAGTAGACAGCTTGCCCGTTCCCTACAGGAACAGAAGTCTGCCTCTTTCATCCCGAAGATTAAGTCCTCCTCGGGGGAATTGATTTTCAACTCAAAAAACATTGCAGAGGTCTTTAGGACATTCTACGAGGACTTATATCACGTAGCCAATGACCCCTCCTCCTGTCCCCCGGAGGAAAAGAGGTCACATACTCTCTCCTTCCTAAAACAGGCCCAGCTCCCAAAGCTCCCGCGGGAAATCCTAGATCCCTTAGAGGCAGACTTCACCTTAGAGGAATTTAAGAAGGCTTTAAAAAATACCCCTACAGGCAAAGCTTCAGGCCCGGACGTATACATTTGCAGATGTCCTACTACCGCATTTAGTAGCTTACGCCAATTCGGTCACTATAACAGAAGGCTTCCGACCTGAAACCCTCGCTGCCCATATATCGGTGATTCCCAAGCCGGGTAAGGATCCAACTGTGTGTGGGAGCTATCGACCCATTTCATTGATTAATGCCAACATCAAACTTGTCGCTAAGGTAATGGCCGATAGACTCTCACCACTTATCCCGAAGTGGATCTCACCTGAGCAGACGGGGTTTATTCCACAACGAGTGGGCAGGGACAACACCCTGTGGGTCCTCTCACTTATACATTTCGCTAACAAACACTCCCAGCCCACCCTTCTCCTTTCAACAGACGTGGAAAAAGCGTTTGATAGGGTGGACTGGGAGTACCTTCGAACGACCCTTACATTTGTAGGTCTGGGCCCGAAAATGCTGACACAAATATTTTCATTATACAATAATCCTTACGCCCAGATAAAGATTAATGGCCTCTTTAGTGATCCCTTTACTCTTCATAATGGGACCAGACAGGGATGCCCCCTCTCTCCTCTTTTATTTGCCATTTCACTCGAGCCCTTCCTTGCCACTATTAGACAAAACGACAGTATACGGGGAATCAAGATAGGATCTAAAGAACACAAGTATGCAGCGTATGCGGATGATATACTCTTTTTAATACAACAACCAAGGATATCTTTACCAAACTTAATGTCTGCTTTCCAGACTTTTCAAAACCTATCCAATTTTAAAATAAACTTATCCAAATCGGAAATTTTAAATATCAATCTCCCACGGCCCGAAACATTACGTTTGCAGCCTCTCTTCCCCTTTCAATGGCAGAGGGAACAGCTCAAATATCTAGGGATATACCTTACCCCCCAAATAAAATCACTCTTTCGTCATAATTACATACCCCTACTAAACAACATAAGATCAGATCTCTGGCGCTGGTCCTCCCTAGCCCACTCCTGGCTTGGTAAAATACAAGTAATAAAAATGAATATCCTACCACGAGTCCTTTATATTTTCCAAATGCTACCATTGTGTGTGCCTGTGGGGTTCTTCTCGATCATACAACGTTTAATTTCAAGATTTGTGTGGAACAATAGATGCTCTAGATTGTCCAGATCCCTACTCTCTTTACCCAAATGCAAAGGAGGACTTGGTCTTCCAGACTTCAAACAATATTACCATGCCACCGCTATCTCCCGAATCATTGACTGGAACTATGCCGGGACCTCCAAGCTGTGGGTCCAGGTAGAGTGCT
>BLSH010516131.1:93183-105884 GCA_018402905.1 Glandirana rugosa | reverse complement strand
ATTCCTTTGGCTATTTATATGGGCAACAGTAATTTCCAATACAAAGTGAATATGAATTATCTTTTATATAACACACATATATCATTCTAGTGGAAAGATATATGTGTTTTATAAGAGATAGTTCATATTCACGTTGTATTCCAGCAATTATAGCTGTCCAGGTCCAGTCCAACTTAACTTCCAAGCAATATATACTGTATAAATATCATATTGCTCCTCAGAGGATGTTACCTCACCTTGTGGGCTGTGGAGGTGACTGTTCTGTACTTCTGTTGAAACTAGAGAAACAGTCACCAAAGTCAGTGTATGCCTTCAGGTCAGGATTTACTCCTGTGATGAGTGAGTAAGTGGGCCCAGCCCAGCCGCCCCAGGCACTGGCAGTGGCACTGGTAGGCGTATCACTCCTTCCTCGTCCTCGGTGCTCGGTCTCTGCACTTGCCAGCGCCACGCCGGCCGTATCACACAACACGTGACATGGTGTGTCACATGAGCCAGGCAGCGGCAGGCAGCCAATCACTAAGCGGAGCGGCCGATGATTGGGTCGGTGGGGTGAGGGAGGAAAGTCACTGTGTCAGTGTGTGTGTGACAGGTGTCATAGAGAGAGAGAGAGAGAGCATCCAGCCAGGCGCCAGTGCAATAGTCAGAAGAAAAAAGGCAATGGCAGACACTGCAATAGTGCACAACACACCTTGCCAATTCCAGGGGGGGGCAAGTGCCCCCCCTTGCCCCCTACTGTGGACGCCCATGGATCTGTCATGCCCCTGCCAGCCCAACCCCCACACAGTTAGAACACAGTGAGGGAACATACTTAACCCCTTGATCGACCCCTTAGTGTTAACCCCTGCCCTGCCAGTGACATTTAAACAGTAATTAGTGGCTATTTTTAACTATGATCGCTGTATAAATGTCATTGGTGCCAACAAAAGTGTCTGATCTGTCCACCACAATATCGCAGTCCTGATAAAAATTGCAGATCACCACCATTACCAGTAAAAAAAAAATAATAATAATAAAAACGTCATATATCAATTCTTATGGTTTGTAGACGCGATAACTTTTGCGCAAACCAATCAATAAACGCATATTGCGATTTTATTTATCAAAAATAAGTAGAAGAATACATTTTGGCCTAAACTGATGAATAAATTTGTTTTTTTTTTATATTTTTTTATATGTATTATAGCAAAAAGTAAAAAATATTGTTTTTTTTTTTCAAAACTGTCGCTCTTTTTTTGTTTATAACGCAAAAAATAAAAACCACAGAAGTGATGAAATACCACCAAAAGAAAGCTCTATTTGTGGGGAAAAAAGGACGTCAATTTTGTTTGGGTACAAAGCCACACGACCGTGCAATTATCAGTCAAAGCGACGCAGCGCAGAGTCGCAAAAGGTCCTCTGGTCAGGAAGGGGGTAAATCCTTTTGGGGCTGAAGTGGTTAAGGTTATTATTTCCGTGTCAACGTATGATATTTAACTACAGCATTAGAGCATGCAGGATTGTATATATTCCCTTACTAGTAAAATATATATTTAAAGATTACGGATTGGGTAGATAATAAGCCTTCAGGAGACATTTTGTCTTGGACCATACTTCATCAGTGTTGCAGTCTGACTACATCATCAGATTGAGGCTTAGTGGCTTAATTTGCTCACCGCAAATTGGATGTAGGTTATCACGATTTCAATTCGCATAGCAGGAGATTGTGACCGGATCTCTATGGAGCCAGTTCACACATCTCCGCAGTGAGTCCGTCGCGGTTTGCACAAAGACACTCTGGGGTTAATTCACTATATCGCGAATATGCGATCGTGCGACGCCTTAAAGTAACGCCCATTCAAGGCAATTAGCATATGAACTGGGCGATCATGCGAATGCAAAATCGCGTTATTGCTGCGAATATGCCTTCTTAAATGGCATATATGGGAATAGCTGATGTCAATTGGGCTTGAACCTGCAGAATCCATTGAAGGCTTGTATGAACATGATTTGCTTGAAAAAGGGTATGGGAACTACTGCAGCAAAATGGAAACCATTGGCGAATATCAACACCGGTAGGATCCGAACCTGTAGCTGTAAGCTTTGAAGGTATCAGAAGGAATCAGTACACTATCGATTTGAACACAACCAGACATAGAAAATACATTTACTAATCTTGGATTCTGTCAATTCTCTACAAACTAACTGCTGGCACGTTAACTAGTGTGTGATTATTCCAATTGCACACTATGATATTATTGAATATGTACATACATTGCAAAAGTTCATAGTATGGAAGCAATCAAACTGATGGGCATTGGCGAATATGCATTCACATATTTTCAGTATATAATGGCAAGTACAATGCAAGGTGTAGTGATGACACCGGTAGGATCCGAACCTGTAGCTATAAGCTTTGAAGGTATTAGGAGGAACCACTACACTATGGAGTTGACCACAACCAGCCATAGAAAATACATTTACTAATCTTGGATTCTGTTAATTCTCTACAAACGAACTGCTGGCACGTTAACTAGTGTGTGATTATTCCAATTCCACATCATAATATTATTGAATATATACATACCATTGCATGCATTTAAAGAATTCATAGTATGGAAGCAATCAAACTGATGTGTATTGGCTAATTGGTGAATATGTGTTTGCATATTTTCAGCATCTAATGCTGAGTACAATGCAGGCTTTCAGAAGGTCATACCATCCATACCATTGAACTACTCTGAGTTAGATAGCCTTGTTTAAATGTATCATGTAGGCTTGCTGATGCCATACAAATCATTGTACCAGCCAAACTTTGAAAGGTGAGAATTGTTTGACATTCATGGCAGCTGGGATTACTACTGATCTGTGATTAGCTGAAGCTATTCACATGGTACAGGTTGTTGAGATAAGCCCAAGTACCATGTAATAGCTGGGGCTCAATCCCAGCTCCCCAATCTAGGTAACCAAGCTGATATTAAAGTGGTGCCTCAGCCCCCCCACCACCACAGAAAATGTACACGTCAGCAGCTACACATCCTGCAACTGCTGACTTTAATTATTAGGACACTTTCCTGGAAGCTAGTGATGTTGGCACCCCAGCCCATGTTTCCATTGGCTCTCAGGTGCTGTCGCCTCCATTGCCGATTCCCTACTGTGCATGAACAAAGGGTACTGCACTTTCTGAATGGCCTGGCAGCAGAGAAGGATGAGGGGGGGTGACAAATTTCTGCCATACCTCGCTGCAGTGAGGTCTGTCGGAAGTGGAGACAGGTAAATGTCCAAAACAGGTACCCCCCCCCGAAAAGGTGCCAAACGTGGCATCAGAAGTGGGAGAGAGATAAGCAGAGCTTCCACTTTTGGGTGGATAGGTAAGGCCCCTTTAACACTTGTGCAACTTGTCCTGCGACTTGGGACTGCAAAGTCGCCTGTCAAGTTGAACCTCGCAATTTCCAATGAGTATGATTCATAGCTGTCTGACTTCAAGTGGTATCAACTTCAAACTAGAGTTTGATATGACTTGCGGTCCCTAGACCTCAAGATTACACCGGCATTGCTTCAAGTTACATCAAAGTAGCATGACTTTCAAGTCACAAAAGTGCAAATGGAGCCTAAGTCAAAGGTGTTATCCTGAAAGTAATGCAGTTTGCCCACGACATTGTCCCAACTTCAGGGAATGCCTGAGTAATATTGAGAAATAGGAACCTCAAGTCACACCAAAGTAGTACAGGGACTACTTTGAAGTTGGTGCCACTTGAAGTAGCACAGATATGAATAGTTTCAGGAAAAATCGGCCAAGTGTAAAAGGAGTATATATAAGCAACTCTCTTGGATATATATATAAAATATAAAAGCAGCTCTCTCATTTATATATATTGTGTGTATATATATATATATATATATATATATACACATATACACACACACACTCCTTTATGATTTACATCAGCAGAATACATGCAGAAACTGTAACGTGCCTGTAACCAGGAAGTGATGTGTGTACATGGGCATTAAGCAGGGCCACCATCAGGGGGGGTACAGGCAGTACTGTTGTAAGGGGCCCCAATGTCTCAAGGGCCCTTGCAACAAAGACTTTAGCAGTCTTTAACATTGGAGTCTATGGGAGGGGGACACTGTTCTCCCAAACCATAGCCAATAAAAATACCAAACTTTAGTCACATAGAGAGCGCCCTCTGGGCAACAACTGGGCCAGGTTTGGGACCTCCTGCATCTATGGTTCGGTCGTACCAGATCCTCAAAGTGACCAGTCATTGACCAGCAATTTTCAGGTGAACTTCGGACTTAACATTGGAGTCTATTGGGGGCACCCAGTTTGGGGACACCGTTCTCCTGAACCATAGGCAATAAAAATACTAAACTTGGGTCACATGGAGAGGGCCCCCTGGACCACAACTGGTCCAATTTTGGGGCCTCCAGCACCTATGGTTCAGCATGAGGTCTTATTGCAAGCATTGGGTGAGGCTGTGCTGCCTGTGCACTGTTTTTTTAACCCCTTGGATCCCACACTAGCATGCATTGCACACTTCACTTGAATGAGTCATGCTTGGCAGGCTACACCCAGTAAGTGTGACAGGGTGTATAATTCCTACTGGGGCTGTGACATGTGTACACCCCTGGCCAGTGGGTGGATGTGGTGGAATGGCCCAGTGGGAAGGCCCTGGGGAATGTTGCTGGTCAGAAGGGGGGAGCAGGTCTAAAGCTGTTTGAGAGGCCCCAACATTTCTGATGGCTGTCCTGGTAGGAAGTGAATGTGTGGTAATCCCACATGAACAAAAAAATTAACCCCATCCCCACCAAATATAGCTACCACATTCTCCCCACACGGTGTAAGCACAAGTATATTTCCTACACTTACCCATCAAATGAGTAGCACCTCCTCTTTGCTGAAATGGAACCTCGCTATATTCACTTATATAGAGATCCTGACCAGCAAAGGCACTTCCGGGTGAACACAATGACATTCCCGGGTCAGAGGACAAAGCCACACTTGCGTGCAAATATTTGATCGCAATCACAATTCTTTCTTAGTAATAAGCAGGTGAATGACAAAAACAAAGGCTCAGTTTGAGACAGACATACAACATTGCCTATCCACCAGCTAAATTCATTATGAGTGCCGGTTCACACTTGTGCAATGCGGGAACCCTGTAAATCCACTGCAGGTTCCTGCATCACATTTCACACTGCCATGTGTGACCTGCTGGGAGTGTCAATACATTGTTCATGACACCCCAATTTCAGCTCACATATCACAGTGTAAACTAACAGTTCGGACATTAATCGGATCGCATGGGTGAGAACACCCATGCAATCCAATTCTGATGTGGACAAAAAAAAGAAAAAAAAAGGGTCCTGTGCAAGTTTGGTCCGAATGCAATGCAAATTCAGCCATACTATCTGTATGTCTGAAATCGCATTGCATGGACAGTGCATGTGACATGTACTGCGGTGTGAATCAGACGCAATCTTGCACAGTGCAGCAGTATGAACCGGCACTTACCTGCAATTCTCCAGACCTGTTAAAAGAAAAGACTCCACTTAAACAACCTTTATCATTTACTTGCAGGTGTGCTGAAGAGATTAGGTTTTTTTTAATCCACGATTACACCTTCTCATAATTTGTCATTAGCAAGACAGTTCACTTCTCCAAACCCAGCTCCCCCCAAAACAAATTAAAATAAAAAAATAGCTCAAGAATTTGCATTTATTTGCACAGCAGCAACACAATTATGTACAGTCATTTAGTGGCATTAGTATATTAGGTGGTACATTTAGACAAACATTAAGCAATTGGGATCTAATGGCCCTGCTCATAGGAGCTTACAATCTAAAAATTTTCCAAGCCTTATAGTGGACATAGCTTTAATTTCACAGTGTATAGCAGGCTACACATTTCATAGAGCAACTACTCTCAACAGACACCAACCGCCAACAAATGTTTAGCTGCAAGATCATACAAAATTACAAAAAAACAGTCATTCTTAAAAAACCCCCCAAAATATTAAAAAGACGCATATTCCAAACATTAACACCCACCACCCAACATTCCACACACATACATTGGTGACGGTTCTGCTGGAAGATGCATTTCTGTGTACATGATTAAGCAATGATATCAAAGAGTAGAAGGTCAGCAGATGCTCCCAAACCATGAATGCATGGTCAGACAGCAACAATACACACCACTGACAGCAAAGCCACACTTTTGATAGACAAAATGCACAAGAATTTCAACTAACAGTCCAAGTGGGGCACTTCCCCCAAAAACCACAGCAAATAACACGGCCTCTTCGCAGGGCAAACCAACCCCTCTACTGCAGCCATTTATATAACATAGGTTGTATTGTTAGCACACTGACACGCCCAATGGAAGTACACGTGTCATTCAATCTGTCTCTTCATGTCTGCCTAACTCTATAGTGATTGCACCTGATAAACAAGAACACTTACAATTTGCAAATGTGATAGCCCACACAATATTGTCACAATATTGTCAAAACGCCTGCCTTTACACACACATGAACTTTAATGGCACCCCAGTCTTAGTCTTAGGGTTCAATGGGAATGTTTGACCATTCTTCCCAAAGCACTTTTGTGAGGTCAGGCACTGATGTTGGATGAGAAGGCCTGGTTCACAGTCTCTGCTCTAATTCATCCCAAAGGTGTTCTATCGGGTTGAGGTCAGGAGTCTGTACAGGCCAGTCAAATCAGGAGGGGGGATTATGGTGTGGGGTTGTTTTTCATGGGTTGTTCTTTCACATTTGTGCGACTTGAAATTTGTGTGATTTTACCGCGATTTGCTGCAATTTTTTTCTGCGATGTTTTGCAGTGATTTTGATGTGACTTGAAGCAATAGATGTGTAATCCTGAGGTTTATGGACCTCAAGTCGCATCAAAGTCGGACCAAAGTAGTGCAGGGACTACTTTGAAGTCACACAGATATGAATGGTACTCATTGAAAATCATGGGGAACGACTTGTCATGTGACTTTGCAGTCCCAAGTCACAGGAAAAGTCGCATAAGTGTGAAAGGGGCCTGAAGATGATTTCCAATGAGCACCATTCATATCTGTGCAACTTCAAAGTAGTCCCTGAACTACTTTGGTCCGACTGCACTGCTATAGCTGCAAAGGGTTGGCTAAATCAAATTTGAACCCTACAGACTGAGACTGGGATGCTATTAAAGTTCATGTGTGTATAAAGGCAGGTTTCCGAATAGTTTTGGCAAGACCGCAGATTGTGCAAGATTTGCAATGGTGGTGGAACCCTTGTCCACATAAATGCTACATTTATATAAAACTGGGGGAAGGACATGAGTTATGTTTAACAACACAAGAAGAGCTGACAGCCTTTCTACAGGATGTAGCATCTTTGGGATTTGAACCTATGAACCCCAGGTTTGCTCAGCAGAAGTGCTAAGCCCTTAGTCACATTCATGGAGCATCCATTGCTGTGATGTCAAACACTCCTAAGTCTCAAGGGTGCAATAAATGAACCAATGCAGATGTACTGTGGAAGGCTGGATAACCATTGAACAACCTGTTTCTGGCATATGCCATCTGTTTTGAATGTTTGTTATGGCTCAGTACTGTGAGCATTCTGCTATAGAACATCTCTCATTTTGGGGCATTTGCCTTGGTAAGAAGCTGCAATTATTGCTGGATGGGAAATGTTAAGGCTGAATATAGTCCTTGCCCATAGAAAACATGTGACACAATTTGCAATAGTGGTGGAAACCTCCTACACATAAATACTACATGTAGACATAATTTTGGTAAGGACATGCGTTATGAGAACAGAAAACCTCTCTACATGAAGTGACATGCTCGGGATGCAAACCCAGAACCTTTATGTTCCTAGGTAGAAGCATTAAGCTGTTAGCCACCAGTCTGCCGAGTGTGCAACCCTCCTAAAAATAAATACACATATACTGCATTTCTTTGGACACATAGGTGGTGGAATTACATTAGTCTGGAGTTTATTCTGTGCTATTTGGTGGTGCTTGGAGTGTTATACAGTGATGTTATTGCAACAGCAATGGTATTGTTTGTGGTTTGTGAAGATACCTGTGTGAGTTTGGGAAAAGATTTTAATGAGATGGACAGCAACAAGTGAGAGACAGAGAAAAAATATTTTAACAAAACATGAGAAGATTAAACATTCTAACTGTTAGAGAAGGAACATTTCTGCCAGTAAAATCTGGCTGTTTCCACGGTGGTGCGCACGTGCCGGAAACGGCGCCAAATGGTGCTATTTAAACCCGGAGATCCCTGCAACAAGTGCTGCTCGTTCTACAGCGTCCGTGACCTGTGAGCCTCAGCTCCTTCTACCTGTTCCTGTGTTTGTTCTGCCTCCTGTTGACCCGGCTTGTCCTGACCTGCTGTTTTGCTACCTGCACAGACCCCGGCTATCCACGACCATCCGATTGCCTGCTCCCTTGTACCTCTGCTGCCCGCCCGTTAACGAACCTTGCTTGGGCTTGACTACCCGCCTGCCTGATCCTTTTGTACCTTCCTGCCTGCCTGTTGCCGACCCAGCCTGCACAACCATCCTTCTATCTGCAAGTCTTCTGGTACCTCGCTACATCATCAGTGACCATCCAGCCCTCGTGCCATCCCACACTCTTGGACCTCTGTCTACTCTACCAGGGGTCCTTGAATCGGGTGCGCAAGAGCGGTTGTTCCCTGCACAAGACAGACTCCACCACCAGGTTCGTGACACTAACATTCTTAAAAACAAATTAGATTATGAAATAGCAACATTGCAGGGACAATTTGTTTGAGAGAAAGATACATTTCATCTCAACATGAGAAGGGTTTCTTTAGGGAAGTTACAATTGTACCATTAGAATCAATGGCTGAAACTTGCATTGGGTTATATAGCGCAAATTTGCCTTCTCAAGAAGGCATTATAGGCCAGTGCGTATTTGCGAATTTACTATACCGCCCTCTAAAAAAGGCATGGGAGTTAAAATGAGGGAATTTTCTTGTCTGAGCATGCTCAGTTGTGCTGATGAATAGTCAGAAAAAAAGGAGGAATTTGGCTCTTTTCAGACTTTCAATGATATTTCAGGTTATATATCATTGTTTTAAACAATTTAAAAGCAGATCATCATTAAACAAGATACTACATTTTTAAGAACCATTTAGGTGATCATATCATGCTCTAAACATTATTTCCATGTGCAATTCCCTTGCTTCTACCACGACTAGTTTTTTAGTCAGTCTCTGTTGTCTGGGCACTATAGTGAATTTGATTCTGGGAGTATTTTTTCCCTCAGGGCTTTAGTGAATTCCATTTTCGCGATAATTAGTGCGAATGTGCGATTCTGCACGTTAAAATTTGCGCGAAGGCAGAACCGCGCTATAGTAAATGACCCCCTCAGCGTCTTTTGGACTGTTTCAGGTGGGAATTCAGCCCAAAATTCAGGCTGAAATCGGACTTGAAACGGTGAACCAGCACCATCACCGGACCCCTGCTGGGAACCACTGCGGATTCCAGTGTGAACCCAGCCTTACACTTATTATACCAATCAGAAATCAATTTTTTAGCCATAGGAAGCATAAGTTATTTTTCAAAATGCATTCATAACATTTTCTGACATCTATAAGGCTTATTTATAAAGAGTGATATTGATTTTCTGTCAGTTTTTGTTATTTATTTAGCTTTTAGACATGTGCAATTCGTTTCGTACGGAATTCGTTTTTCGATGAAATTCAACAAATTTGTTAATTCAGAAATATTTGAATTAACAAAAATCCTTTAACAAATGTTTCTGAAATTCGGAAATCCCAAAAATCCAGAAATTCAAAAATTCAAAGATCTGAAATTTCGAAAATCCGAATATTCGAAAGTTCAAAATTTCAAAAATCCAAAAATGAGAACGAATATCTGAATATTCAAACGAACGAAAATCCGAAAATAAGAACGACAATCCGAAAATTCGCAAACCCGAAAATTCAAAACTCTGAATTAATAATTAATTGGAATTATCTTTCAAATTTGGCTGTTAGTGAACGTAACAAATATGAATTTATCCGAAGTTACGAATTATCCGAAATAACGAATGCCCCATCTAAACTAATGGAATGTAACAAATTAATAATAAATAATAGTAATAATAATAAAAATGTTTTATTATTGTTATTATTATTATTATAATTAATTATTATTAATTCGTTACATTCCAGTTGTTTAGATGTGGAATTCGTTATTTCGGATAATTCATAACTTCGGATTAATTCGTATTCGTTATGTTCACTAACAGCCAAATTTGAAAGTAAATTCCAATACCTATAATTTAAAAGTTGTTATTATTAGTTAGTTAGTTATTATTCCGGATTTTTGAATTTTTGGATTTTCGCTCTTATTTTCGGATTTTCGAACTTTCAAATTTTTGGATTGTAGAATTTTCAAAATTTTGAATTTTCAGATTTCAAAATTCAAATTTTTCTGAAATTACGAATTTATTCGACATAACGAATTTCGACCATAACAAATGACCTGAAAAACAAAACAAAAAAATAAACAAATGAAACGGAAACAAATTAATTTTTCAGTAGTGCCCCTTTAGTCTAAGTAGGAAAAGATAAAGATCGTTATTTTTAGCCACCTGAATGCGATTTATTTAAAGTTCTGTGTTGACAGGCTTAGGACATGTGTTGATGGCATAGGTTGGACATCAGTTTAAAATGCTTAGATCATTTAAAACTCATAGACAGTTGCATTTGACCTGTTTCAATCTAATCTGACACAAACAAAATCTCATTGACACGGGCCTCTGCTTTCATTGGATTCAGATGAAAATAATTGTCTTTTTATCCTGATGTATTACCTTTATTCTGATGCATTACCTTTATCAATTTGATATATCATCTACTTTTTTTTATGAGTATCAAGGAAAAAACATTTTTATCACCATAACATACAGTTTACTGGGGAAAATAATTGATTTAAATTTCTTGTGAAAAGGTTAGACATAGAGTTGAGCGAACCCGAACTGTAAAGTTCGGGTTCGTACAGGACTTTAGGGTGTCCGTGTCCTGAACCCGAACCCGGACATTTGAGAAAAAGTCTGGGTTCGGGGTTTGGGTATTTTTTTGCTGCAGGGCAGCCGATCAACAAGCGTTTCACTCGTTTGCCCTTAGAAGCCATCACAGCAATGCCTACTAATGGCATGGCTGTGATTGGCCAGTGCATCATGTGACCCAGCCTTCATATAAAAGCTGTAGTAGTGCTGCATGTCACATCATCTCATACTAGTATAGGGAGAGGATCCTGCTGCTACTGTGAGGGACAGATTAGCATTATAAAAATCATCTCATACTGGTGTAGGGAGAGGTTCCTGCTGCTGGTGTGAGGGACAGATTAGCGTTATAAAATAATCTCATACTAGTGTAGGGAGAGGTTCCTGCTGCTGGTGTGAGGGACAGATTAGCGTTATAAAAAATAATATAAATTTGTGTTAAATAGTACATTTGCGTCCAGAATGAGGAGAGTGTTGAATAAGGGACGTGGTTGTGGTGGTGCTGGTGGTGTTGGTGAAGCTCCTGTTGGAAGGAGAGGACATGGTCGATCTGCCGCTCAACGAATGGTGAGGCCAGAACAAGTACAGGCGATAGTAGATTGGGTGGCAGACAATGCCTCCAGTTCCTTCACATTGTCTCCCACATGGTCCCTTGCTGAAAGCTCAGAGTTGGCACCTGAACCCCATGGCCATCTGTCTTTCACCTCAGCCCCTTGTAAATCAGCCAAGCAGTCTGAGCCCCAAGTCATGCAGCAGTCTCTTATGCTTTGTGATGACTCTGCTGGTGTGCTTTCCGTGGGCCATCCACATAGCCCTGCCCCAGAAGTGGAAGACATTGAGTGCACCGATGCCCAACCACTTCTGTTTCAGGATGAGGACATGGAAACTCCACTGCAGCACGTCTCTGATGATGACGAAACACAGGTGCCAACTGATGCGGCTTTCTACAGTGTGCAGACTGTCAAGGAGGGCAGTGGTGAAGATTGGGTGGAAGATGATGTGGAGAATGATGAGGGCCTAGACCCCACATGGAATGAAGGTCATGCAAGTGATGCGTGCAGTTTGGAGGAAGATGTGGTGGTCGCACAGAGGCACTAGCACATCAAAAGAGGAATCAGGTTGCAAAAGCGGAGCGACCGTTTCCTAGACAGTACACCTGCTACTACCCACCGCACCCAGGGACCTAGCACACCAAAGGCAGCTCAAAGGAGTTCCTTGGCGTGGCAGTTCTTCAGACAAAGTGCTGACTAGTGTTGAGCGAACCCGGACTGTAACGTTCGGGTCCGTACCGAACTTTAGGGTGTCCGTGGCACGGACCCGGACCCGGACATTTCAAAAATCGTTCGGGCAGGCCCAGGCACGGTGCCTGTGGGATTTCAAGCCATGCCTGGGCTTGCAATGTCAGGCCCAAGCGAGTTGTGATCAGTCGTGAAACAGACTTCTTGACGGTGCGGTTCCTTGAGGAAACTCGACGGAAACCACACGATCCAGGGACCCACGCCACCCATCATCGTCCACATGACAGATCCTTTGCCAGCGAGGCGAAAACGTTGGACTAAGGAGAAAACTACACGATCACGGAGACACGCTGGTGGTGTAGAAGGAGGTTTGACGTGCGTAGTGAACGTACTGGAAGTAAGGTACACCCCAGATCCGGGAGTAGTAAGAGGTGTAGTAGA